>JASAND010020376.1:0-40503 GCA_030248195.1 Trissonchulus latispiculum
TAATACGCGTACCGCGGCGAGGGCGCGCGGGCCAAAGAGGGGGTAATTTGTGAAATATTCGTTAGAAACAGTATTAATTTTGTAAATTATTTCGTGAATGATGATGTTAAATTCAAACTTTAGCTACGTCAGTAGTTTTTCAAAATGGAGTCACTTGATGATAAGTTGGGGTGTTTAGTGTGTCTTGGTCAAGTGCTATCATATAGTTGGTTGGGTTCGGGTTTGTCCTCAAAATTGGCAGCTGAGACTTAAGCATTATTTTGTACGGTTTTGGTTAAGTTTGCCTTGATACTTGTCAGAATGGTTTTATATGCTTTTGGTGAACATGATGTTCAATAATTTGATGTAAATTGGAGATTAAAAGTATCGTGTTAAATTCTGCTAATCTTAATTAGGTTTTATTGGATAGGCACGAGGAGGAGCGGTAGGCATACACTACCGATTGTGAACCTGCAACTAAGTAGTCAAGTCTTATTTAATAGTCATGAAGCACCAGTATAGACAATAACTTTCTTTTTACAACAGAATGATGAAAAAATAAAGTTAGCCCAATTATAAGAACTTCGGCTAAATCTTCCAATTTATAGACCCCTATTTGTTCTTTCCCAAGCTGGTATATTCATAATGTATTGTTTTCCTTTTGCATACTTCAGGTAACTAAATTTTCAGAGACTAGTGGTAGTAATCAGAAAAATATTTTATTTTATAGCATTCACCTCTGTCTTTCATGTTAACTTTATCGAAAATTGGATTTAGGGTGAAATAAAGATTGAACAAATTTTAACACATTCAAGATGCATTATCTCAATAGCAGGTCAGTTAGACTGAACAATCAAAGTATGGTGACCGTTTTCCTCGTTGGAGTTTGGATAGATATTGCATTCCAGACCCAACAGGATTGTAACTTATTTAAATTTTATTGTCTCCAAATCCGGCTTCCTCCCTCGTCTTAGAATTGAACATCAACGCTAAATAGAGCGCAACTTAGGCAAAACTTAACCGATTTCGTTCAAATTTGGTATGGATGCATTTGAACACTTTTATGATCGATCTGCAACAAAATTTTAAAGTTTTAAAAATTTTCAGTGTTTAAGGTGGTAGTATCCTTTTGTGCAGTGCTTTTTTGGTAATTTTTGAAACGCTATAAATTTAAATAAAAACGCTATAAATTTAAATTTTAAACGCAGATTTTGGGAGTTGGATAGAGCTTTGTACATCATTTTAAAGCTATGTACATTCCAAAGAATCTACGAAACTAGCAAAACTAGCACAAAACGAGCAAAACATTTCTGGCATACTGACATCTGATAGGCTGAATACAGAACATCGATTTCTCAAAGCTGGATGGAAAACGGTTTTGAGGTTCGTGTTCAGCGACACAAAACGACATTTCAGAGAAATCGGAGAGAAAAAATTTGTTGGTTCCCTTTGGAAAATTTAAAAATTTAAAATTTTTAAAATTTTAAAACTTTGCTGCAGGTCGACCAGAAAAGTATTCAAATGCAACCATATCAATTTTGAACTAAATCGGTTAAGTTTTGTGAAAGTTACGCAAAGGTGTGCGTCTGAAGTGTTAAGATTGATGTTTAAGCCCCCCCCCCCAATTTTCCAATCGATTTTCCATATTTTTGGGGTCCTGGCCTTTTGTGTTATCACAGGACATATTTATAACACTAACATTATCGTGCTCGCGATCCCTAAATGTCCTCCCCACCCGAAAACTTTGGATCCGGAGTTAGGGGAGGTGGGGGTGGATTATGAACTTAGGAGAGGAGGGATCGGGGTTTTGGTTATGGAGGGCATACCCCCTTTCTGCACTTGCTTATTTCCCCCCATCACTGGGAGTTAAAACTCTTGATTCAACATACAGCATAATGGGTCTCGAAAGATTTGGTTCATAGAGTAAGGAACCTCGTCCAAATCTAAAGCGTATATTACTACCGTAGTTTGCTTTAAAAGCGTATAATAAAACGTTTATATCAACCGTAGGTTGTACTCATGTTTTTCAGTTTTTTCAACATCTTTTCAAAGTGCTGCAGGCACGCCAGCTTAGTTTTGCTTTGTGCTTCCTGCCGCGCTACATATGCGTACTTGTGAGCATAGGCTTGAGACCAGCTACAAAAGACTGCTTCATTTAAAAGCATAGATGCTTTATGAAACCGTATATACGGTAGAAATTATACGGTTGTAATAAACGCTTTGAATTTGGACGAGGTTCCTAATTTGAGGGTAGGGGAGATGCCCCCGTCATCTTGCCCACTGGGGGCTTTCCCTCCCCCTCCCCGATCCATAACTAGTGCTTGGTCGTAACAATTTTTATAAAAAAGCTAAACTAAGATAACCAAGCTTTGGAAAACTAAGAAACTTCGATTAAGGTTACCATTGTCCGACATCTACCACATGACACGGTAGCCACATGTAAAGTTTGCCTCTATAACGTTTAGTGAAATTGTATATATGAACTGTCAAATAAAATGAGTTGACTGAATTAGGATTATACGAGACTAAGATCACAAGTAAACTATCGTGGTGTGCGATGTCGAAAAATGTCAACTCTAGCCAACTGAAAGAAATAATTCAAAATAACACAATTTACTGTCAAAATCACAAAATGCGCCAAACAAGACTCAAAATGATAATTTCCAAAACAATAAACGCGACATAGCGCTACGGTAGCAAAATCTACCCCAATGTCCCAAACCCGCCGAAAAGCTGCTCTACGAAAATCCCCGACTACACTTTACAACGATTCCCAACCAACTAACTTGTTCAAGCTTGCACTAATTTCTGAGATTAGCTAATTGACTGATGGATTTAGACAAGACTTGGAAAGATACTAAAAATACTAAATACGGAAAAATTTGTAAAATTCGAGCAAATTTGCATATTTCCTATGGGCGCAAACTTCACAACAGAATCCAAATCTTCAACAGGATTCTCCAAATTGAAAATTCCGACATTTTCCAGAACACAGATTCTAAATTTTCAATTTTCTAAAAAATTCTGAAAAATTACAATTCTGCGAAATGAAATTTCCGATATTTTCAAGATTCTGCAAAATGAAAGCTGCAAAACGAAAATAACCATAATTTAGTACCTACCTTCAGTTTGCAGTAATAATTACCACCTCGGTGGGCAGTAATAATATTTCTGTTCGAAATTTGTTGCATAGTCTATTTTAAGGTACCTGTCCAATAGTGTACCAGTAATAGAAGAAATTTTTCCTACCGTGGAAGTTACTACACTTTTGTTAAATATCAGCAACCCAGAAAGGTTGAAATCAGTGTACTAATCTAGTCTCCCTGTCCGGGGGTGTGGCTCAGTGGTAGAGCTCTCGACTGAAGATCCAAAGCTCGGTGGTTCGATCCCCGCCCTGGACACTTTTCTTCACATCTTTCAGATCCTGATTTCAACCTTTCACACTTTGATCGTGATCCACGAATAATTGAAGTGTAACGTTGTACTGATTTGCGATGAAATAGACGGTTCGTGGGTTCAGACCCCAGTAAGTGCAATCTTACAATTCGAAATCAGCTAAATGCGCCAACGAATTATAAATTCTAAAAGACATGTTAATTTTTCCTGCTGCGGCTCAGCGCTGCAGACCGCTTATGTTTGCTCAGCCGAGCCCTCACAAGCATTTTGCTTGATAGAGACACTCCTCACCGTAAATGCTGTTTCATTCACGGTTTCTTCTTCTTCTTCACTTAGCTTATCCAAAACTATACTATGTTCGCTATCAGCTTGAAATCTCATAAATTGACCTCCTCTCACTCCACCCTGTATGGATGTATGGGAAGCAGCCATAGAGAAGATTATGGGACTTCAGTGGATGGACCTGTGATGTAGTGGTGTAGCATGTCTTTCTCAAGATCAAAAGGGTCATGGTTCGATCCCCGGCTTAGCCAATTCTTTACTTTTCATCATGAGTGGAAAGCTGGACTTCCGTCTTCCCCACTTTCTTCTAGGCCCTGGTTTCTGGCACCTCTCTCCTAGGTTCTGCTTTAGCTGTGGGCCAAGAATAAACCGAGGTCAAGCCCAAGATAGGAGGCGTCAAGCACCGCGTTCCCTTGAAACGAGGACCTATGAGAAAGAAGGGAAGAGGAAGGTTCTGTTATGTCTCCAGGGCGTCAAATGTTCTGTCCTCACTTAGAGATAAGACTGCTCTTAACGCAACTAATGGTATAGCACATGATACCAGCAATAAGATAGATAGATAGATAGATTTATTAGCAGTAACTAAGCAGTAGTTCAAAACTAGATTTACACTGCACTTTTATAAGGTTTCATATTCGTTAGGTTCATTCAGGATTGAAAGTAAATAATTGGACCACTTTTATACTTTATGTGATAAAACGGCTCTGGTTTGAATAAGTTTCAGATCGATTTAGGAACTGCTACTAGAGGGGTCTGTTCTTCTTATGTGAATTCGCTGCCGTATTACTACAATATCCACACCACACAATATCAGAGACCCTGAATATACCTAGGTATGACTCGATTCTCGCTCTTGAGAGTGCTGGTGAAGTGACTCTCCCGTTCAATATTGGTCGGGAACTTGGCAATCGCTCATAAAGCGACTCGTGACAATAAGTGATATTCTAAGTTGAGAGCACTGGTTAAATGGCTCTTAGTTCGTATGCAGACAAGCACTGGTGAAATGGCTTATTCTGCACCAAGGTCTCACGAATCAGCTCTACGCATCAGATTTAATGTTACAACTTTGGATACCGTTACAAACTGTATTTTTGCCGATCATCAAAATATGGATACTAATACTAATCAATCAGCTACAGTAAACATGGGCCACAATGAATCAATTTGAATACACGAGTTATCAACTAATTCAACTAATTGTGCACATTGATCAGAATTTCAGAATTTCCAGTAGTTACACAAGGATGAACAGTTTGATCAAAATTATACACTAGTCAACACGAAGCAATTAGCACATGTATAATTAAAATGCCACACGAAATAGGGGAACACTAATAACCAAATTGCACATAGATTGTGGAATTAACGTCTCAAAAAATATCGACTACTCAATCTGAAAATACCGTTTTGCTGGCAGACTCGCTTGTACCCTTCTGGTACTCTAATCACAACTTACGATAAATCCCCACACTTGAAGCGATCCACTCGATGGGTTTGAGTCCGTGTGTTGGTTGAGGATTTCCACTAAGGAGCACAGCTAATAACCGGTCACTGGTGAGCCGATGGCAACAAAACTAGTCCAAACTGAGCACTGAGCAGTAGACCACAGGGTTAACACACGGCACAACTGGAATGAGTATGCAACACAGCTTCCTGGTCTGACCGACCGATTCCAACCTCAACAAAACCCAAGACTGCCCAAAAATTGGGGGAAAAACTGCAGTCAAAACTTAGCTCCGCCCCTCGACTCTCCCAGGTGTGTGACGTGTAGTGTGTCGTACTGTAGTCGGAAAAACCTTTGTGTTTCTTTGATATGAAGCGAGTGTTGTGTGAGAACAAAGATACGTCACTAAAGTGGTTTGCCCAAGGGCTTTTGAGGTTCCAGCAAAATTTTATTTAATCCTGATTAGCCCTGAAGATAAGTTTTTAACCCCTAAATTGCAAAATTACCCACATTAGACGATTTGCTCACGCATTAACCAAATATGATTTAAGAGTCTTTTTCCTTTCTTTGCAAAAACGAGTCCTTAGAAATTGCATGGACAGACTGGTCCAACTGAGCAACACAAAGTCCACTGAGCAAAACAAGTTATATAATCAACTTCAAAACTGTTTTGGGCACATACATACACAAACAGAATACTAGAACCAGGACACAGATTCCTTACAGTCAAACACAGCTCAAAAGGTCAAACACAGCTCAAAGCGGCTCAATCCACTGCGATAACTAACTCAAAACTTTTCCTGCTTTAACTCGACTTTTCCTGCTTCCCTTACACTCCTTCCCGCAAAAAATGGGGTAATCTTTCACTAGGGGGAGGGAGGATTACAGACAGATATGGTAACGGTGCAAATGGCAAACAAACACATGAAGTAACAGCTATGTACAAACATTATTATGCATAGGTCCATAACAGTGGCAGATCGTTTTCCATAGTCCTGCAGATTGGTGGCCATGACAAGGTACTGGAGAGTAGAGTAGAGTAGAGTAGAGTTGACCGGTAATAGTCCACGTCGGTCACAGCTCTCCTGGTGAAAGGTTGAAATCAGGATTGAAGGTGGGAGGGAAGGTGATCGGTTATAGTCCGCATCGATTAGAGCTTCCGGGGCGCCAAAAGACGTATTGGCCGGGGCATCGACAGCAGGTGGGTGGACGGAGGGAACTTCGGTGGAAACGAAGTCCGGTAGGTGGGTGATGCATGGTATTCCTTGGCAGAGGGATGATGATGGGTAGATCTGGCCGCGGGTAGAGTGCGCGGTCGATTAGCAGGCTCCCAAGGGCAGAGAACCATTCAGTTGGAGAAACGCCGTTGCTGTTGACATCACGAACCAGGGAATCGAACCACGGACCAACCAATCGTCAAAAGAATCGAACCACGGACCAACCAAAAAGAAAAAGCATTGCTAGCAAAACAGCCTATAAGCGAACACAAACAAATAAGCAACAAAAATAAACAAGCTAAATCACACGCGATTAACGATTTGAAAATTCTACAGCTCCCTTTCGATTATACGTCAGCTACTACTAAACCCAAAGCAAAAGTAAATAGGAGAATCAGCGTGTGCAAGCACAAGGAAAGCGTGGTGTGAGCGTGCGGTGCAAGAAAGGTGTTAGTGTGCCTACATTAGCGTGAAGCACTCATCAATTAGACTTATCAGGTTAGTTTCGCTGTAACAGAGTTAGCCAAATTCAGTAAACAGCCAATGTGTGCGTGTGTGAGATGCAAGCAGGTCAATATTCAATCATCAAAAATTAAGCAAAAAGAAAACAAGTGCTAGTTAAAACTTGGTTCAAGGTGGACGAAGGAATCCAAGCAGGTGCAGGATGGAGGCAGCCAATCTTCAGAAAATGTCAAGCTAAAAATATTATACACATAGCACGGGCCGGACAAGAACTACTAATCTCAAGTTTATTCGTGTTTATCTTCGTAATTAATTAAACCTAAGTTCTTTTAAATCAGGCTGATAAAAGTACTAGCCTACTATCGTTCTCGTGTGCGTTGCTCTAAATCAACCAAATGTCTAGGAAATTGTGTCCAACAAGCTGCAGTTAGTAACATAACAATAAGCTAACATGAAACGATTAGTCAAAACACAATGAACACAGACCCTATACAACAAAAACATTTACGGTGCGATCGGTCGATTAACTATACATAGACTACGTATCGATGCAATCAGTAACCATTTCCAAAATCCCGATTGGTCGTCAAAAATCGTCTAATTATCAAAAGTTATTCAGTTCATGCCTAGTTCGAATGAGGATTTCTTTGTACCCTTCTACGTTTAATTTGTGAACCAGAATATATTTGTGAACCAGAATATATCAGGATCTTTTCCTGCCGTCTATTCAAAATCAATTCATTCCCACCATAGCTAATATGTTACAATTACCATGTCAACAATTACAGATCCGGATCAGTGCAGTACATATCTAAACATGCAAGCAGGCGTGCATTCCCGTAAGTTTTCTTAAAACTTGCAATAAGGGAGTCAAACGGTAGGGAATGGGCGAATATCTGGGTAACACTACAAGGCTAACAAGATCTACCAGAATTAATCACTACTATCATTTCTTACGGGAACGCATCAACAGACACAAGATGCAATAACATGCAAACAAGAATTACAAGTCAAGGCATGCAAAGTCAGGCGGCAATTCAGGGTGCACACGGGGCAAAGCATCCAAAAACATGCGAACAGTGCTAGTGACATGGTAGGTGGTCCAGCAACAACGATTTTACCCCAAACGAGCTTTCAACACAAGCACATGTTCAGACAAACACAAGCGATTAGGACAATGATACTCAACATTATAGTCAGAGGGCATGCGTGACTGCAGATGTGACTTAGGGAGGGAGGACGCGTAGAGAAGGGAGAGGGGAGCAGCGCGAATCTGTGTAGGAAAACCATGATAAGACAGGGAATACCGCCAGAAACAATTTGTACAGAGAATCGTGCACATGTCAGTTACCTCCGGTTCGAGTATGCGAACCGTCTTTCCTGGAGCAAACAATGCAGTGGTGCCTGGAGCAACGTAGATCTTAGTGGTCCGAAAACAGCGGCGCAATGAATCAGGCAGCGGGAGGACAAGGCGCTCGGGACCTCGCTGGTGAGGCATAAGCCAGGATTCTGCAGGGGGGCCCGACTCATACTGGATAGTGGGGATGCGCGGCTCAGGCGGCAGTGTGGAACGGGGAACTCTGCGGGACCCTGAAGGTGTGGACAAACTAGACAGATCAGTAGAGGTGACAAGACTCTCAGAACCAGACAACCAGGCTTCGATAGACAGAGGCATCCTGTTTTAAGAACTACAAACAAAATAGCATACGGTCAGAAAAGTGTGGAACTTAGATGGAGAGAGCCTAACTAGCAGCGGGACAGGACAACTTATTCTCCTAGAATGTTAGGGGCAAACAAAGGACTTTCACCTGGCATGCGCATTCGGAAATCAAGGATATCTCTAGGTAACCAAGCGGACAAGCAATTACAAACAGAATACAAAGCGGATATCGCATTCGGCTCTAGGCTCTGGACACCACGAGAGTACATCCATCCTTCGAGCTCATGCAGTACAAGCACAGACACATGTTGACAATAAACATTGTGACATCGAAAAATACCAGCACCTAAACTAGGTATACTATTTAGCAATCTATGTTTAAGTATATCATTGCATCTACGTACTTCATCTGAGACAGGATATACTGTGATAGGGACGTCATGAAAGCGTAAACCTATGCGCCAGAAACAATTAACGCAGAGAAACGTACAAACTTGCGCAATCTGGGGGCTTACTAGGTGGACTCTGGAATTGACCTTAAAATCCTTACGGGTGGGATCAGTGTAAACGTCTACCGTTCCTGGAAACATCATGAGACCAACGGGTAACTCGGCGGGGGTGCGGCGAGGACCTTCATACTCCTGCGGGCAATCTAGACTATAAGTGTTCTCTAAAGCAGCATCTTCACTAACGAACTCGGGTTGAAACACGGCTTCATGCGGAAGCTTCGGAGCCATCAGATGTTATTCCTAAAGATAAGACGGGGACATTGTAGCTGCTATAGGGCTTAAGGACAAACTATGCTCAGTTCCCAAAAACACACCAACCAACAGTATTTCAGCACACAACATTCATCACACATAATTATATTGATAGCCCAACAGGTTAGGTAAATAGAGAACAGTATCCTCCGACATAGGCATAAAAGGATCACAAACAGAAGCAGGCAAACCAGGGTGCACAAAACCGACTTTATCAAGCAAACCAATCTGGTAATCATCATACAGCACATGTGTAGCATGCGACCAGTCCTTATGCTCAAGCAACATAACAGTCTTATCAGATTGACAATGTATATTCGGACAACAAAAAAATAGGATTTTGGACAGCGGGAAACGCACGAAGGAGACAACGCTTGAAAATGTTTGTCTTCTTGCGGAATTTGTCCTCCAGCGGATAAAGTACAAAGGGAACACCATGAAACGACAAGCCAAATCGCCAAAAACAATTACAACACAAATAGGCAGCCATCTGAGCAACATGCATACCTTCCTTCAACCGATGAACTCTACGATTTGGGGGAAACAACTCCGGAAAACGAGGATCCGTGGCAACGAAGTATCGGGTTCCTTGACGGACTTTGACCAGTCCAGACGGTAAATGATCATGTTCCCTCAGCGGACCAATCTCATGACTCATCAAACTGTAGAACAACGACGAAGGATCTGGAGGAGGAGACACAGGATCCAGCAGGACAGGATTAGGCGGAGGAGTGGGAGGTCGGTACTCTACTATATGTTCCTCTCGGTAGGGTAGATCCGTCGGCGGCATGATGGACTCCTCAGTTGATCCTTTCAGATCTGAACAACACACACTCAAGTTTATATTCGTTCAAACAGTTATTTCCCAAATACACATACGCAAACAAGCTACTGGAAGAAGTTCTATTGTTGGACTAACGACTGTGACAACTTTTGTTTATTTGTTAAGGCTATTTCACTTTCCAACCTCTATAATTAGCCAATGGTTCTCTAAATAATATTCCACACAGCACACACATAATATAATTGATATCTAAACGGATGATTAATTACTGATAGCAGATTCAATTAACAGTGCAATTACAAGAAAGAAAGAATGGTTTTTGTGTATTTTTTAAGATTTTTATTGCTTTTATCTATTTTTATAGGATGATTTTGTATTTTTTCAACCCTACTGTACAATAGAGACTATATTAGGGAAAATTTCACCTTATAGTACAATCATGATATGACAACAGGAGACTTCTATGTTACAACAAGATAGGACCTATCTTACAAATAAAATCATTTTTGTTTTTGAATAATATTTTAAGTAGATTTTGCATCATTTTTATGTTGTTTAGTTTCCGAATGATCCTAAACTTTTTATGCAGCGATTGTTATCGAAGCCACTACGGAGGCTGCATTCCGAGCACTTCACATGGGCTTATAGCCCGAAGACCGGTACTTCTGCAAATACATGCCTATACCATCGACAGATGTTAGGGTCGAGGTACTGTGCCCAACATGGAGCAAACGGCAACCTAATACATTTCTTCCTACAGTACGGATGTTATGTACTTAGGCAATGCCCATCATGGAGCAACTTTAACACAGTTCAAAATTCTAAATCATCGGTGTAGATGTTGCGACCGAGACCTCTTAATCAAATAAACAGTACTATTCGCAATACCGAAGTTAGGTCAAACAAGGTATACTACGCAATTTTTGTAAAACAATAGCAATGAAAACTACACAGAATTAGGGTGCAAAGCACTATGGTTATTGTACAGAGTCTTTACAAGATTATCATAGAATTATCCTTACAAACTTTACAATTAAAATTATGTTAGAAATCACAGGGTTGTTTAGCGTCCAAGTTTACTGCTCAGACGAATGTCGACCCGATAGGGGGCCAGAGGAAGACTTCATGCGTTGGGACTTCCTAAAGGGATTTCTAAAGATGGGACTAGCACCAGAAAGCAATGGGCTTTCGGAGAACAACTTCTCGACATTTGGTGCAGAAGATCTACCGCTTTGGTTGGCATGGTCGGCGGGGGACGACTGATTGGAGGAAGAAGAAGATACTAACTCCATAATCGAAATTTTGGGATTATTACTGGTCATTTCCAGTCAGCAGGTGTTTGCACTGAAAGCACCACCGTGAAATGATCACTGTTTTCGTTATACAGATACAGTGCATTTCGTTCATAACTTTGGCTAGAACCTAATACAGCGTCCGGCAGAAATTGTTGCCATGCCCATACTTTACCAAACTTTGAGTAAGATTGAATCGGAGTACGTAACCAGGCAGCAGTCAAAAATAACTCGTCGTCAGTTGCATATTCAGCAGTTTTAGTCAGTCTATTTCTAACAGCCTCTGGGTCAGTAAAAAGTGTCCGAAATCGGCGTTTATGTTCATAAGTAGAGAAGAATTCTAATAACCCACGCTTTACAGTTTTCCAATGATCTTCGGATCCCGTAATGGCTAGAGAGATGGCTTGATAGAAACAGTTTCCGTCACCCACTACATTGATTACCTCATATGGTTCATGTAGGGGGTATGTCTCATCATCTCTGGGAGACGGTGTTCTACCGGAAGACCACGTAGCAAGGCCATATGTCCTTGCCAGCGTGCATCTACAGGATTAAAAAAGTTCCTACGATTAAACGCTATGGGATCATTTTCGGGAGAAAGTGATTCTTCTCCTACAAATTGTGGAATACTGTCAGTTTCGGAAGCAGAGTCTTGCGAGGAGACTACGGCCGTTGGCGGAGCGATACTTTTCTGTTTAGGGGATAGGGGTACACGTTTTCTAGGCTGAACGGGAGGTTTCTCAGGGCTAGTGTCAGGGCGGCTGACCTTATATCTCCGGCTGGGTTGCTTGCGAATGAATGGCTTGGGAGTCTCATTTTCGGATGGTGAATCGGCTGGAGGTGGCGTCTTAGGTAGGTTGGCTTTCTGCAACTTTGCAACACTCTTAATTGGTTGTTCGTCAGGGATAGGGGATTCAGCTCTATCGGAACCTTCGTCGTCGTGTTCGTGTACCGGCGCGGTAATCACACGAAGTTACATGTTATTGAACTGTACCTTGACCCTCTTGGCACGGCGGTTGCCTGCAGGATAGACTTCCGCAACGCAGCCAATAATTTTCTCAACGCGGTATGGGCCAATTTTCTTATCCAAAAGTTTATAGACTTGTTCGCGCTTAGCTACATTCGAGGCCTTAATCATGACTAAATCACCAACTTGAAATTTTGGTTCTACGGCGTTTTTGTTATATTGCTTATCGTTAACTTCTCGTGCAGCGCCGACTTTTCGCGTGCTAACGACCAGGCAAGTTAAAGTGCCTCAGTGGCTTCCCTCACATAATCGAACCCAGAGTACTTTCTGTCGGTAGGAATTGAAACGTAATTTGCACTGGGGAGAACAGGATCCCAGGCATGCAGCAAATAATGGGGGGTTTAGCCTGTAGTCGAGTTAATGGAGGTGTTGTACGCAAACTGGCAGTACGGCACAATATTATCCTACTCTAAGTGGTTCTCTGTGACCGTAGCGAGCATGTCTAACAGTGTCCTATGCCAACGTTCAACCTGTCCGTTTACGGCAGGATGATATCTAGTGGTTTCAAGCTTGCGAGTCTGAACTTGTGAGCATATTTCCTTATTCAGCTGGGCGACAAATTCTTTGCCCTGGTCTGAAATCAACAACTTTGGTGAGCCATATTGTAGAATAACAAATTCGAGAAAACTTTGCGCGATAGAATAAGCCGATTTGTTCTTAACAGGTATGGCAATCACATATTTTGAGAAGGCATCAATGAAGCTCAAGATGTGTTTCATTCCACTTTTTGAAGTTTTGCTGACGTCCATTAAATCACAGTGAACACGTTCGAAAGGTTCGACAGCCATGGGAGCATGTCGAAGCATAGCTTTAGGATTTTTGGTAGGACACTTTCGTTTTTGACAGCGGGGACAAGAGTCTACCCATCGCTTAACATCGCATACATTCCGGGCCACCAGAAATGTTGCGATAGTCTAAAGCTAGTTTTATTTCGACCGCCATAAGGGCTATCAGGCATGCGGCTAAAGCTTCGTCACGCAAACTTTCGGGAACAGCTAACACTTCCAGGGTGGTATCCCTTACCTTTTCGAGATGAACTAAGACGTCGTCACGCATGTCACATTGCTCGGCCAAAGACGTAATTTTGACAGCCAGATTGAAATTACTAGGTAAGTTTCCCAGCGTTTTATAGTCAATAATTCCTTTCAAAAGTAAGTCCTCGCGCTGTAAAGTTTGCAACTTAGCCCAAGATTTAGGATTCAAAGAAACGTTAGAATTGTCCCGAACGGCATGGTGAAAAACATCACTAAAAACAGCCGTGACCGGATCAACTCGCTTCGAACGACCGGTTTCCGGAGAGTCATCTACAGACTTTTCATAAACTTTACTCGGATAGTCTAAATCTAGCATACGTGGTCGCGAGACTGGTTTTCTATCCGGCTCATCTTCGCTTGTTTCTGAGCTAGAAATGTTCCGCGCACCTCTCAATTTCGGTTGTTTTTCAGGGGATGGTTGACTTTGTTCCTCATCTGAATCACTGGAACTAGAAGGTTGTGAAATTTTCGAAACCTTGGATCGAACGGCAGGCGGTCCTTTTTTGCTCTCAATTTATTAACAACAGCAACGTTAGGGTCTCGAGCCCGTCGGGCTTGTCCACGAATAATAACCGAATTTATGTGAGCGACTAGCTCCTCACTCTCATCCTGATAAATTTGTACAAATTTTCTGTCATTTTCCTGTTCATCACCTAGCAGTCCCTTTTCCAATATCAGCGAATAGCGGATTCCTAGAGAGTCCATCTGCGTTCCTAAGCTGAGGATTATTTCGGTGCTTGATTTCAAAGTCATATTCTGAAAACGTCATTTGCCAGCGAGCGAATCGAGAATTCCGAGGCGGATGCTTCATTAGCCAACGTAGGGCAGAATGATCAGTGAACAGGGTAAAAGGGGGCCCGCCGTAGAGATAATGGCGAAAGTGCTCGATTCCAAATTTCATAGCCAAACACTCTATCGTGAGTGGAATAGTTTCGCTCATATTTTTTCAAAGATCGGGCGGCATAAGCAACAGGGTGGTATTTACCGTCATCCTGTTCCTGAGATAGTACAGCACCTAGTCCTAAGTCAGAAGCACCAGTATGAAGAATAAAACCTTTGGCAAGGTCCGGATGTGCTAATACGGGTGCTTCGATCAAACTCTTTTTGAGAAGATCGAACGATTGCTGGTGCGTATTATTCCAAACAAAACGAACACCCTTCTTTTTAAGAGAGTATAGCGGAGCAGCTAAATGCGCAAAGCCTTTGATAAACTTCGCATAATAAGCGCACATTCCTAGAAAACTTTCCAGGTCCTTAATGTTTTTAGGCACGGCTAGATCATGTATTGCTTGGATTCGCTCCTTTAGAGGTTCAACCCTTGCTCTGAAATGATGTGTCCTAGATAGGTGACGGATTTCTTCAAAAATTGACATTTTCCAGGATTCATTTTTAAGTCCGCGGGGCGCAGTCGGTCAAAAACTTCTTGGATAATTTCCAAATGTTCCTCAAAAGTCTTTGAAAAGATCAAAATATCGTCTATGTAAATAATGCACTTTTTCCACTATAAATCGCGTAGAATTCTTTCCATGCAGCGCTGAAAATTGTCGGGTGCACATTTTAGACCAAAAGGCAACACGTTATACTCAAACTGGCCATGAAAAGTATTGAAACTTGCTTTTGCTTTGGATTCCTCATCAAGTTCGATCTGATTGAATCCTTTGAATCGATAGTGGAAAAGAACTTTGACCCCTTCAGTGACGTCATAATGTCGTCAATGAGCGGAATCGGATACACGTCCGGGTCGCTAATTTTATTAACTCTCCTAAAATCGTCCGGGTTTGGGTACGTAAATCATAGGCGAACTCCAAGGACTGGTGGAGGGCCGGATTAGACCATATTTCAGCATCTCGGTAAGCTCCTCAAGCAGCGGCTGTCTCAAGTGTACGGGGAGCCTATAGGGCTTGGCGTACAGTGGTTTAGCGTCTCCAGTGTTAATGTGAGCCTTAAAAATAGTGCATTTGCCGATGTCGAAAGGATGTTCAGAAAAACAGTTTCTATTTGCGTTTAGGAGCCCCAGAAATTGTCCAATTTCTGTTTTCGACAAATTTTCCTGATCAAACGAAATTTCGCGCATTGGTTCTGGCAAGTCGTTTAGTGTGCACGGGCGGCCAGTGAGACAAGCATTAACGCTATATCCATGTCTTTGGCTAATATTTCCGCCAGATTTCGGAGGATTTCTCAAACAAACAGGTTCCCCATTTTCATTGACTAACGGTCGGTAGTTTCGAATGTTACCGCCTCGCCGAAGTTCATTCTGCGGCGTTACGTTTCCTAGGGTAGAATTTTCATAGATAATTACCGCTTGTCCTGTCTAGTTTTTCATAAGAACAGGAATCAGTCTCTGCCTCAGATTTACCTTAGCGGGCATCACCTGAATGCTAGAATTTTCCGCCGCGAATTTAGCCTCAGTTGGCTCAAAAAGACCATCATATTTCAGTTTTTCCATACTCTCAACCAATGCGGGCACTGTAACTTCTGAGTAGGCTGGTATAGTAACTTTTTGTATCGCAGAGACCCGGTACGCGGTGTGAGTAACCGGCGTTTGGTAGATAAGCTTAGCGACCATTGGGGGGCGTTCAGGTTTACACAGTCTCAGTTCACCTTGCGCGAAACTTAGAGTGAGATTCCCACCGTGTTCGTGCAAGAAATCCGTTCCTATGAGGCAATCCTCAGCTAGTCCCTTAGGAACCAGAAAGGTGTATTCGACAGTTATTCTCGGTGTATCGTAGAGTTCAACGGGTACTTTAACGGCTCCACGAAATTTTAAAGCCTGACTGTTTACTCCTTCGGCTCGCAGTGGTCTGTCCATGGGCAGTATTTTCAAATTCAAAAATTTAACTAAACTTTCGTTCATCAAACTCAGATTCGCGCCAGTATCCAGCAGCGTTTGAACTGGCTGTCCTTTTAGATTAACGTAAATCATAGGTAATGGCCTAGGCAGCATTGCACTCACTTCCTCCATACAACAAGTGCATGGTTCTCGTTGGGTCATACCTATCTGAAAAGCTTCGTTTTTCCTAGGCTTAGCTGGTATCATGAGCGGCAAGGTTACGCGCGTACCTATCTGAAGCGGGCCAGGTAATGGTATGTTGACCAAAATCTAAGGAGATTTCTCCCGGAAATGTTACCATAAAATCGGATCCCAAAATACAATCGGTGGTCGATTTCTCTACCACCAGAAATTTCCAGTTGTGAACGGGTAAGCGTTTTTCGGCCCCAGCAGAAATTATAGGAATTTTTACGTAACCCAAAATTTGACACTTTCCCCCATTTGCGGTGCGTAGAGACCCCAAAGTTTCCACGGGCGTAGTGGTCAAACCTAGCCTATTAACCAAATTCTGAGATACTATTGACAACAAGGATCCGGTGTCAAAGAGAGCGTTGACTGGCTGTCCTACCAATAACAAACTAATCATAAGTGGTATAGTCCTAACCATTAAGACTGAGTGTGCGTTCACCATTCTCCCAGAACCTCGAGTTGACAGTCGTGTCTGTGGTCCCGATCCATCAGACTCAGGACTCACAGGTCTTACGTTCCGTTTGAAAGGATTGGTCGCGGCATCCGCGTGCGCGTGAGAGGATGCTGCAGAATCCTCTTCCTCAGATCCTTCGATAGCCACCTGTCGGGAGAACCGTACAATCCTATTCCCTTTTCCCTTATGATCACACCCTAGATCTATGAGCGGTGAGGGTTGACTTTTCTGACTATCATCGGTCAGTGGTCGAGAGCTAATATCCAAGGGATCCTGTCCGTAGTCGGACATAGATGAGGCGTATGAAGTGTCTCTTGAAATCGGCTTATAGTGAGTGGTTGCGTGGCACCGGTTGGCCATGGACTTACGACTGCGCTCAGCGAAGGTAGTTTCGAGACGTTCTCGAAGCCGATAAGGCATCGGGTCACTCTTGACTGAGAGATTGCCTAATTCAATCGGTACTTCTTCTTCATCATCACTGAACAGATTTTCCTGCAGTTTCTGATTTTCAATAGGCGCCGAAATAGCGGGCCTGTTAGGTCGAGGGGAGGGAGACTTAGGGTTTCTAATCTTGGCCCTAAATTTTCTACCACAGGGGGTAATCCACCAGATAATGTAACAGCCTAATAATACGATGACAATGACTACCATTAAGCCGTGTTTGAGCTCTAAGGGAATTAGAGGTAAATGCACATAATTTTTAACTTGATTCTGAATTAAATTTTTTGCTTGCTCGTTCTCATATTCCGCCGTGGAGAGCTCAGTAAAATGTAGTGGAATCCGTCCCAAAGGGGCGGGAACAATCGTTTCTCTCAAATCAGAGGTGGTTACCGTAGTCTTAGCAATGCCTAGCATGCTAGTTAAAATGGTATTACCGATAATCAAGTGTAGGTATCGACCGTGCTCGAACCAGAGGGTTCCAGTTTCTGGAACGGGTACTCTTTCACCTTCGGCTACGTGATTTAGCGAGGGCGATCGTGCAACAACTACCTCAGTATAGTTTGTCCTAACCAGTACACCTGCGGGCGTGGTACGATAGATAGTAGAATTATCTAATACTTTGACCTGTATGTATTCGCGGCAGTGCTCCAACTCTTTACCTACGCGCTCGGGTGGATAACTAATAAGAATCTGTAGGCACTTTGCTCTTAAACTCATCACAATTGCGTTAGGAGAGCAAAACCATAGACCCGGTGCCGTTTTACACGCAGAGACGTCTATCTCCCTAATTTCACCAGTATCTAACCCTTGCGCGTAATCCGGCAGGGGTGCCAAAGAAGTAATTCCGTTTTTTCGTGAATTGTAACCTACATTCTGAATCGCATACAAGGGCCTTACCTCCTGTTCCAATGGTACAGGGATCTCCAACATAAATCCGAATCGTAAAGTATTAAAATCAATCTTAATTGGGTAAACCTTCCCAAACTGGTAAATTAAACTCGGCTCCTGACTCAGAAGAGAGTTTCTCAGAGAATGATGGGTACGAATTATCCCTTTTAAAGTTTTCAAATTTACCAAGTTAGGATTAATCTCAGAATGTAGACCAGCTCGCATGACAGAATTTAAACCGTCTCGCAAGGACGAAGTGAAGATGTGAGCGAGAAGTTGCATATAAATCTGGCGCATATAAGAAAAGTTAGAACAGCGGGCCCGCATAATCAAAGTAGTCAAATCCTGAACGGTGTGACGCAAAAAGGCATACACCTGCTCATTTGCGTGAACAACCCGTTTGATTGAGTCGGTAATTTTGAGTTGGTCTTCCCTCAAAACGTTAAACCCATGTTCGACGGCCATTACTCGATTATCTAGTTCGCCCAAATGATAAGAATTAGCTAAACTATTAGCAAGCCCCCCCTAATCCTAATGCTCCAGCTAACAGAAATTCAATAAAGCGCTTGGGTCTACTGTGCCATTGCTCCGGTACCGGATAAGAGGTACAGACTCCTGGCGTTGAACGGCACAAACTCGAAAGCAATTTAGAATAAAAATGAGTGTTCAAAACTCCCGAATATAATTTTCGATATTCAAGTTTGATGGAATCAATTTCCCGTTCCAAAAAGTCAAATTGCGGACAACTTTGGTCTATCATACGAACGCAGTACTGATCGGTCTTTGTTTTTCCGGTCGAGAGATCGATACAATCTTCCTCATTTGCCCATTCCGGGGGTTTCCACTGAGGAGACATAGGTGGTACGGCTAACTGCACGATGAGTGCGAGATATTCCGTTTTCTGCGAGATTACCCCAATCCCAGCAGGACTCAGTACTGCTCCCCAACGGGGCAAAACTAAGGTACCAATTTTGGCGATCTCGTCTGCTAGAAAGCGAGATGATTCCGAGTCGGCCTGTGTCTGTGCGTTAGCCTTTGACACCAGGAATGCCAACAAAACCCAAGCAGCGGGTACTGCTGCTTTTCGGCAAGTCCTGACAGCAGCCGCTAGAGTCCGCATAAAAAACAAGAGTAGGTAGGAAAAAGTGTCCGCTTCGTGGGACAACGTATCCTCGCCTAGGCCCGAGTCAGTTTCTACTTCTGTCAATTTGTCAAGACTGCACTGAGTTGCTACCGTGTTGGTGTCAACAATAGGTTCAAATACTGTTCTGTCCCGCCTCAGACTAGGCATACGAGGGGAACGCCGCGGCAAAGGCACAAACAGTTCCTCTTCTGTAGAGGTAAAAGAACTCGCGCTAGGCGGTCGGTAAACAGGTTCCCTCATCTGACTGTAGGCGTCAGGCGCACGACATGTGCAGACCAAGGGCTGACGGCACACTAGAACTTTATGTTGGAAATGTGGCGAGACTAAACAACGCTTTGCATGCATCATGCAATCTTTGGACACCCGACGAGTCGTGCGGACAGTATACTGACCCGAAGAATCGGATCGCGAGTCATCTCTACGCCTGGGAGAACGATAATGTTCTCGGGACGAATACCCATTGCGACAATCACTGCCTGCCGAGTCAGACGTACCAGAATACTGGCGGTGTCGGCTGTCTTCCTTGTAATATTGCCCCTCATTTTGAGTCCGAGAAACGGCGAATTTAGGCCCATGTTCTCTCTTCATTTCAGAAGGAAAGTCCCTACCGTGAGCAGGTTTCCTGTCATAGCGATCGTTCCTCTCATAACGATCACGTCTCGGGGCGTAATCGTCACGCCTATTGTTCTGATAGTTTCGGTTATCCCGCTCATAGCGGTTTCCTCGACCGTTCTGGTCGTAGTTCCCTTCTCTCCGATTCTGAAAATTTGAATTGTTTCGGAAATTCTGATTTCCGTCCGATCTACGCTGGAAATTCCGGTCGGAACCCGGGTTGTTGGGTCGGTATGCTCCTCCGCCAGGTTGACGGCATTCTCGGCGAACGTGTCCAGGTCTATTGCAGTTAAAGCAAGTCGTTCCCGGGAACAAATCACGTCCCTTTCCGTTCCGATTCGGATTTCCTCTCTGTTTAGAATCTAGCTCGAACTGTTCAAATTTGGCCTTCAATTCCTTAACTGCCTTTTCAGCCTCAGCGATGGCAGCAGGCGTATCCCTATTATTTCGGAAGTTTGGTTCGATAAAAGAGGGGTATGCCTCCCCAGGGTATTCACCCTCAGCCTGAAGAGCCTTCTCAACAGCACGCTCCATGGTTTTACAACCGGGAGGTACTCGTGCCTTCAGATCACTTCGCAATCCGAAAAGGAATAGTCTCAATTTCAGCAATTCTAGCTGGTCCTCACTAAACCCGTCCTTTCTGTGAAACTTAGTCGCGCGTACCTATTTAGTCTCATCAGATAATCCATAACTGGTTCACCTTTCTCTTGTTTCACTTGAAACATGAGCGACGAAGCATGGAGTGCGGTGTGGGGGGAATCACAACCTTTTTCGTGGCCTCTACCATCTCGGCCCACGTGCCTCGGCTAGGTTTTGGCACTGATCGGAATAATTCTAGAGCTCGTCCCTCTAAGGAACTAGAAAAGGTAAGGACTTTTTGTCCTTCCTCAAAGTCCATGACCTGGCAGAAACGGTCATACTTCTCGAGGTGTTCCTCGAATGACTCAGAGGGTAGCCTATGATAAATTGGAACTGAACTGTAGGCGGTTGCTACACCCTGAGCCCTAATAGCGGAGTTAAATTCGGTTAAGGTATCATTAAATTTCGCGAGGACCTGTGACTCTACACTCGGAGCACCAGCATTGGCCCCTCTGGGTCCTGGTTGAGCAGGAACCCCCAATTCAGCTAAATCGTTCGGTATCTTACTATGTTACCAAGAATAATGATCTCACTCACAATTATAGAAAGGATAAAAATTTTCCTCAAAGAAAACTCTATTCTCCTCAAAAACTCCAAATTACTAAAAAACGGTGTTATTCGTGAAGAAGATAAGAATGGCGTTAAATATCATGATAAGTTAGATATTGTTATACTCGTACGTAGAGAGTTAAACAGATTTTAAGGCCTAGGTAGGTGATAATTAGTTAATATTAATTAACAAATTACACATACAGTTACACAAACACAATGCATATGATTATCGTAAACCAGGGGCTTTAGTGGTCGTGAGAATTCTTATCGAGGAAAAGGGCTAGATTTTCAAACAGGTAAGACTAATTCAATTAGTTTTGAACTGCAGAGCTCAATTTGAAATAATCACCCAGTTTTTTCCTCGCCTGAGGGAGCTCCACATGTGATAAAACGGCTCTGGTTTGAATAAGTTTCAGATCGATTTAGGAACTGCTACTAGAGGGGTCTGTTCTTCTTATGTGAATTCGCTGCCGTTTTACTACAATATCCACACCACACAATACCAGAGACCCTGAATAAACCTAGGTATGACTCGATTCACGCTCTGGAGAGTGCTGGTGAAGTGACTCTCCCGTTCAATATTGGTCGGGAACTTGGCAATCGCTCATAAAGCGACTCGTGACAATAAGTGATATTCTAAGTTGAGAGCACTGGTTAAATGGCTCTTAGTTCGTATGCAGACAAGCACTGGTGAAATGGCTTATTCTGCACCAAGGTCTCACGAATCAGCTCTACGCATCAGATTTAATGTTACAACTTTAGATACCGTTACAAACTGTATTTTTACCGATCATCAAAATATGGATACTAATACTAATCAATCAGCTACAGTAAACATGGGTCACAATGAATCAATTTGAATACACGAGTTATCAACTAATTCAACTAATTGTGCACATTGATCAGAATTTCAGAATTTCCAGTAGTTACACAAGGATGAACAGTTTGATCAAAATTATACACTAGTCAACACGAAGCAATTAGCACATGTATAATTAAAATGCCACACGAAATAGGGGAACACTAATAACCAAATTGCACATAGATTGTGGAATTAACGTCTCAAAAAATATCGACTACTCAATCTGAAAATACCGTTTTGCTGGCAGACTCGCTTGTACCCTTCTGGTACTCTAATCACAACTTACGATAAATCCCCACACTTGAAGCGATCCACTCGATGGGTTTGAGTCCGTGTGTTGGTTGAGGATTTCCACTAAGGAGCACAGCTAATAACCGGTCACTGGTGAGTCGATGGCAACAAAACTAGTCCAAACTGAGCACTGAGCAGTAGACAACAGGGTTAACACACGGCACAACTGGAATGAGTATGCAACACAGCTTCCTGGTCTGACCGACCGATTCCAACCTCAACAAAACCCAAGACTGCCCAAAACTTGGGGGAAAAACTGCAGTCAAAACTTAGCTCCGCCCCTCGACTCTCCCAGGTGTGTGACGTGTAGTGTGTCGTACTGTAGTCGGAAAAACCTTTGTGTTTCTTTGATATGAAGCGAGTGTTGTGTGAGAACAAAGATACGTCACTAAAGTGGTTTGCCCAAGGGCTTTTGAGGTTCCAGCAAAATTCTATTTAATCCTGATTAGCCCTGAAGATAAGTTTTTAACCTCTAAATTGCAAAATTACCCACATTAGACGATTTGCTCACGCATTAACCAAATATGATTTAAGAGTCTTTTTCCTTTCTTTGCAAAAACGAGTCCTTAGAAATTGCATGGACAAAGACTGGTCCAACTGAGCAACACAAAGTCCACTGAGCAAAACAAGTTACATAATCAACTTCAAAACTGTTTTGGGCACATACATACACAAACAGAATACTAGAGCCAGATTCCTTGCAGTCAACCACAGCTCAAAAGGTCAAACACAGCTCAATACGGCTCAATCCACTGCGAAAACTAACTCAAAACTTTTTTTGCTTTAATTCGACTTTTCCTGCTTCCCTTACATTTATACTTTAGTGGTCATTTATGCACTCTTGGTCTTACCAAGAGTACATAATAGATAAGAGTATGACAGCTGTTAACTTCTCTGTTATCAGCTGCAGGTACATGCTCTGCACGCTAACGGCTAACCCCCACCCCACAAACGTGTATGCTCACTTAAAACGAATATGGCATCTATAATAGAGTACTAAATTTCGAAGCAGACACAAATTGGACGCTCGCAGGCGTTGTGTTTTCGAGTTTTAACACGTAAAGATACGGCGAGTGAACGTACAGAAACGTGCACTGGGTAGTTTGGTACTGATTTGTGGGGGGGGGTCACTAGGTACACGTTTGGGGGGGGGGGGGGGGGGGGTCAGCCGTTAGCGTGCAGCGTATGTACCTGCAGCTGATAACAGAGAAGCTGCTAGCTGTCATACTCTTATCTATTATCAAGAGTACATAATGATAAGAGTATGCCACTAGGAAAGCTCTATGTTATCAGAGCAAAAACTATGCTCTGCACGCTAACGGCCCACCCCCTCCCGCAAATTAGACCCTAGAGACTCCCCCCGCAAATTAGTACCTGGTCGAAACGGGGGTACGCTCACTCGCTCTATGTTTATGTGCTTAAGGGGGGGGTCACTTTTTTGCCGATTTTTCGACCATCTCTGATTTTGCTCATTTTCACATATATTGTAGTCCCCATTGGTCCGCGAAAGAAGACAAGAACGTTTTGCGAAATATTGCTTCTATCGTTCTGTACAGGCCCTCAAAGGTGACCTCGACATGTGTTAAACATAGGAAAATGAAAACGTTAGGTTAAAAAGTTTGTGGCAGAAAAATTTTTCGCCGTATAAGGGTCAGAGCTCTGAAACCTTTTCAGAAGTCAGAATTTTGGAAAATCGGCGATTTTTGGACCATGAAAAACAGGACCTACAGTACTTTTTTGCTTGTCCTGAACGATTGGCAAAAGCTTCAGAAACGGTCAATAAATAGCTGCACTCTACGCATAAAACCACGTCTTATGAAAGTACTCGCATGTTTCTATCATTTACAGTAAGCTCAAAAAAACTTGCCACAAAAACAGTAAATTTTGCTAAAAATGGCCATTTTTCATAATTTTTCACATTCTTTTGGTAATTTCTCACTCATTAAAGTGGTAAAAAATCACCAAACTTGGCAGATTAATTAATATATCTATGTCTGTTCATAATGTGGCCAAAACAAATGCGTCAATATTGAACATGCTGCTGTGGCGGCACCTTTGAAGCTTTATAGGTGAAAAATGTCAATTTTAAAATTTTTCCAACTGTAGACAAAATGGGTATCAATCGATAGCTAATGGAACGAGGAGCAACTTTTCTCATAGAACCATGCGTCTAAAATGTTGTCTGTGCAAGATAAAACGAGTTAAAGTTATACTGGTCAGTCCTGCAAGGTTAGGTCAGTGCATCACTCAAGCCTCCATTATGAACTCCTGGATAGCTGGCCTTGAGCCACGTCTGCACTTAAATATTACCTTAGTAAGGGCTTTAATTTGGTGTATGGGTTAACCCTGTTTTCGGTCGCGTTTGGTCTCCACCTGACCTTGCAGGGCTCATCACCCGAATTTTCAAGTTTTCCGGCTTTGAACCTGAATAACTCTGTCACAGTTTGATTTCGAACGCTAATATTCTAATTTTTGAGAACATATGGGGGCATATTATGTGTGAAAATGAGCGAAATCCGTGACTATCGATTTTTGACCAAGTGACCCCCCCTTAAGCTCGAAAACACAAGCAGTGCGTGCGCGAATTTTGTGCCTGCTTCGAGCTTTAGAACACAAACATTGTGCTCAAACTTCTTTGAAGTGATGGGTCTGATTTGCGGGGGGTGGGCTGTTAGCGAGCAGAGCAACGTAGATGATAAGGTAGACAACGTGAGTGTGCCTAGTGGCACGCTCTTATATTATGTACTCTTGCTATTGTGTACTCTTGGTCTTACCAAGAGTGCACAGCTGCCTTATGCTAGACGAAGAAGTAAAAATACTGACCAGAACATGTTCTCGAATTTCCAAGGAAATTAGCTGAAATTACTAGAATCTCTTGCCAGCCCGCTTGCAAACAGGTTTAGAGTTTAGATCGCTTACCAATCTGATTGGCTGTTGGCAGCCCCTTATAACGTGGACGGGACAAACTTTGCCAACTCCATAAAGAAAGGGGAACACGTGCTAACAATTCATTGGTACCGTTTTTCAGCTCAATCGCTGCAGTGGTAGTCAGTCAAACACACAGGCTAGTTTATAGCATTGGTTTGGCTCCCGAAGAACAGGGACTTTTTCCAAGAAAATTCGTACAGACTTGTACAGTAAGCAAAATTTTAGCTAAATTATATATTTACTAATTGAATTGTATAGTTAATAATAATAATAATAATAATAATAATAATAATAATAATAATAATAATAATAATAATAATAGTAATATAAATTTGTCCTTTTTTCAACATTCTTTAATAAAAGCGTTAGTATTCAGGAAATGGAAACTTTAGTGTACTTTCAGAAACGTTAAGTAATTTAACGCAAAAGCTGAAGCCTTTTAACATTTTGGTATCAATATCTGCACTTTCCAGATATGATTTTTGCACCCGACGACGAAATAATCTTTGTTCAAGTTTCGGTATAGAGTAGTACAGATTTGGTTGGGCCACTATGTATGAAGAGATACACCTCACTCAGAAACATTCAAAAATCAAGCAGTGTTCCTATATAAAAAAAGTAAATACGGGAAATCATACGACAAAAGTACCAATTAAGTAAACTAAAACAGGGCTACTAAAAGCTTGATTAGAGCACAGACGTTTTCAGTTAATTGCAGATTTAAATATATTCTTCAATATTCGTGGAAATCAAATCTTCGATATTTGTCTGAAATATAAAACATTCATTTATTTTAAAAACCTAAATGCTTTGCATTGACCATTTGATAACTGTTAACAGAAATCTTTCCCTGGTACTTACTGTTAAAGTCATTAATTTCGTGCATAAAAGATGTGCAACACAAAAAGAGGTAAGTTTTGTGTATTCTGGCTGGTTCGCATGTTGCTACTGATTAGGTAACTTTTGCAACGTAATGTGCCGTCGCCTGAACGTTTAAAATCACAGTAATTTCAGACTTCTAGTTTGATTTGTAATTGATTGCTTTATATTCAGAATTTCTCTTATAACGAAAGTATACTCCAAAATTTCGACACGAAATAACCACACGTCGTTGCTTCAGCAAGCTTCAGCAAGCAAGCAAGCAAGTTTAATAATAAGTTTCTCTTAGAAATCTAGTCCATGATTACCACATCGGCGAAACTGTGACTGCCTTGGACGACAATGAAATCGTTTGAAGGTTCCTATCAGAAATCGATACCGAACTTGGTGACCATTCCAGCATTTTGACCAGGTTGACCATAGTGACATCACACAGGCTGCAATAAATCAGTTGCCATATAAAAATATTGTATACTGTAGAAGTTATGGAAGCAAATTATTCAAATTAAAGCCCTTTTTTAATTCCAAGCTTTTAGAGCCGTTACCTTTCACATGCGAAACTCTGTTTTTAATGCCACTATTCCTTGCACTAGATCAATACAAATCAATCTATTTGGTTTTGTCGTTTTGGCTGATTACTGCTGAGTTAGATACAGTAATTCATTTTGTATAACTGTAAATATAGCTCACGTTGTCGATAACAAGGTGCCAGTCTACAGTATTCCTCATAGACCAAATATTTCGGACATTTCTCGGAATTGTTGGACATCCCAATTCTAGACGACATTCGCGTTCTGCGCCCCACAGCTAGGATAGCAAGAAGTGAATCTTGTCCATGGATAATAGACACAATCTGTATTAGAAGAAATTTAGTACGATTTAATACGGTCTTGTAACAATTTAAGGCATTGTGGAGATATTCGCAGGTTTCCATTTTGAAATAACTTAATATTTAGTGCATCTTGACAAATGTTATGAATTCTTCTTTTGTGTTCTTTTGAGATTCATCAACTTAAATCTCTAGAGCGTTGTTGGTGGCGAAAAATATAGCGTTTTACAGTGACTTAAGGTTAGAAAATTTCCGTAAAATTCAACCGGGTCCTTAAAGTTCGGTCGTTGTGGTTATCATTCTGCAGTTACAACAGATGACAGAGGTTGGGCCCTAAAATTCGTGGCCTTTGTCAAATCAATGCGCAAATAAATTCATAATTCAATAGAAATAATGCAACACTTAAAAGCTACCGAGTGTCAGTGATGAGAACAAAGTTAATCTCTGTAATCCTGCGTTATATGGCTTGTGTTGAACCAAAAATAAAGCGCACGAAACCACTCTAAGCTGATTATATAACAATTCAACAAATTTATAATTTCTTCATTGATTTAACACAATGTTTAATGAAGCAGCCGCTTCAGGTTAATTTCAGAGACTATGCACTAATTCCCCTGTTTCCATCACACACTGAAAGGCAAAAATACGATTAAGATTCGCTTTATGACAACCCTAAGTTTGCAATTACTTTTGTCTGAATCTGATTTCTTCCGATCATCCTTTTGATCTGGCTTTGGCTTTTCCGTGCAGTCCAGCCCAACTGGAATTTCAGCCTCAGCGAAGGCGCAGCTTCCTAAGTTTGCGGCTGATTCAATAAGGTAGACGCCTGGACGACCAATGTTGCTATCATTGACATAGGCTTCATTAGCTATTCCTTTTTCTATCGTTACTGAGAAGCTTCCAAATTGCGGACCAGTATTGTCACGTTCGTTAAAGCTGATGTAGCCAAACAGCACAAATCCTGGGCTCAGCTTCCCAACAATAAACAATACATAGAAGACGTCTCCACGAGTAGTATAGTGTACCCGTTTCGACCCTGACTCCGGGAGAAAAGCTGGAGTAAATTTTGTTCCCTTTCATAGGTTATAATTACAATTTTGTCTTCATTGTTATGTTTCAGCACCCTTCCAGACATTCTATGTTCCTTACTTGCCCGGGTTCTTGGGTTTTCCTAACTTCTAACTCCAAGGGTTTATATAATTTTGGTGCAGCATCATCCAATCAGGTTTCATAAAATTTTTATAAGGTGATTTTCAACGGTCCATAACTGTCTCATCCCTGATCCGATTTCAATGAAACAGATACCGTTCGATTCCTCTCCTCGAGCTCTACAAGTCTATACCCAACTCACTTAGTTTCAGCTAAATAAGGATTTTATAATTTTTGGTGCAGCATCAACAAATCAGGTTTCATAAAAAATCTTTGACCGCCTATAACGTTCCCTGATCCTATTTTGGTGAACTAAAAAGTAGTGAACTCCACTTACTCCGGCTGCACTACAAATCCAAATACACTACCCGACCTGCACTGTAAATTCAAATAGCCTTTCATAATGTCAACTATCCTGTTCCTAACATTGTTTATCCGTCCCTCTGGTTCTTCCCCCGGGGCTTGGGACCCGGCGTCGGCCCATTACCGGACTCCTACCTACCTAATCTACCTACCTACCTAACCTACGTATTACCTACCTAACCTACCTACCTAACCTATGTACATACTATATCAGTACCTAACTTAGTCGGGATATATTTTGTTTTTTTCGTTTTATTTTTTTATGTTTTTGTATTTATTAGTGCATAGTATACCCAGTAATCTATATACAAAAAGAATACTGGTAACACCAACAACGACCCATTTTGTGGTAGGCCTCTGCTGTCGAGCCCACTCTAGAACATCATTTAAATTAGATTAAGCTCATCCAAGTCTTCCCTATTAAATAAATTTAGGTTCCTCTAGATAGTGGTTGTTATTAGATGGGTAATAGAAAGCCAACTCGTGGTCCAAAACATTTTGAAGGATGAAGCCAAACGAGAAGTTAATTTTGATGGAGTAGAATTGAGCATTAAAAATGGAGTAAAGGAGTTTCTTAAGGTTAGACTCCTTGTGTCTTCCAAACGAAAGTTGTAAGTTGAGTAGATTCCGGCCGAGTTAAACTGTCTTTTTGTCCCAACCGAATATAAAATTCTAATCGGTCAGGCAGTGTTCCAAAAAGTCCGCGGTGGTTAGTCGGATCTTCTGGGAGTGCAACCGGGCACTTTCTTTGCATAAGTATTTTATCGAAACTTGCATGAACTCCCATTGACCATCAAATCCTTTCTTAGTTTTAAACTTGCTAGTACAAGTGGGCAGGGGGTACTCTTCCTGAAGGGGGTCTTGCTCAGGTTTCTTGGGGGATCTGACTTGCATATATGAGTCACCTTTGTATCTTCCCGAGAGTAACTCTTTCCACATTTTTCACAAGTAGACTTCTCACCCTCATGAGTTTTTTCTTTGATGTGCCTGTTGAGGTTGTATTTTCGAGTGAACATTTTACCGCAAATTCACAAATGAAGTTTTCCATCTTCGGTTGTTTATGTCCTTCACAATTATGTTTCACTTTCAGAGCTTTTAAAAAACCGACCGCTCCGACGACAGAACAAGTCAGACTGACATCTACCAACATTTTACCCGTATTATATAGACTTTTTGAGTTAGCTAATAGTTGCTTGGCAAAAATAGTTTGACCGTTTGCACAAAGTGTGTATTGTAAAATATTTTTTATTTTTCATTTTTCAAATTCACCCTAAGTTCTAGATCTCTCCTTCTTTACACCAATCTTGCTCCGACCATTATTTTTACAAAATTAGGACAAAGTTTAAGCTGGCAGGAATTTTTTTCTACTTCAACTTATAATTTTTCTTCTGGTTAAATTTTATAAGGGATTCTAACCTTAAGAAACTCCTTTACTCCATTTTTAATGCTCAATTCTACTCCATCAAAATTAACTTCTCGTTTGGCTTCATCCTTCAAAATGTTTTGGACCACGAGTTGGCTTTCTATTACCCATCTAATAACAACCACTATCTAGAGGAACCTAAATTTGTTGGTAATAGGGGAGACTTGGATGAAGTTAATCTAGAGTTTGACAGGACGGATGTTCTGGAGTGGGCCCGACAGCAGAGGCCTACCATAAAATGGGTCGTTGTTTGTGTTACCAGTATTTGCTTTTTGTATATGGATTGACTGGGTACACTATGCACTAGATAAATACAAAAACATAAAAATGATAAAACGAAAAAATACAAAAATATTGCATGCGCCGGACTAAGTTAGGTACTGTATATATGTATTGTACATAGGTTAGGTAGGTAGGTTAGGTAGTGTATATACGTAGATTAGGTAGGTAAGTAGTTTAGGTAGGTAGGAGTCCGGTAATGGGCCGACGCCGGGTCCCAAGCCCCGGGGGAAGAACTCAGAGGGACGGATAAACAATGTTAGGAACAGGATGAGTTGACATTATGAAAGGCTATTTGAATTTACAGTGCAGGTCGGGTAGTGTATTTGGATTTGTAGTGCAGGCCGGAGTAAGTGGAGTTCACTACTTTTTAGTTCACCAAAATAGGATCAGGGAACGTTATAGGCTGTCAAAGATTTTAAAACCTTTATGAAACCTGATTTGTTGATGCTGCACCAAAAATTATAAAAATCCTTATTTAGCTGAAACTAAGTGAGTTGGGTCTAGACTTGTAGAGCTCGAGGAGAGGAATCGAACGGTATCTGTTTCATTGAAATCGGATCAGGGATGAGACAGTTATGGACCGTTGAAAATCACCTTATAAAAATTTTATGAAACCTGATTGGATGATGCTGCACCAAAATTATATAAACCCTTGGAGTTACAAGTTAGGAAAACCCAAGAACCTGGGCGAGTAAGGAACATGGAATCATAGGAAGGGTGCTAAAATAAAACAACGAAGACAAACTTGTAATTATAACCTAAGAAAGGGAACAAAAAATTTACTCCAGATTTTGCTCCCGGGAGTCAGGGTCGAAACGGGTACACTATACTACTCGTGGAGACGTCTTCTATGTATTGTTTATTGTTGGGAAGCTGAGCCCAGGATTTGTGCTGTTTGGCTACATCAGCTTTAACGAACGTGACAATACTGGTCCGCAATTTGGAAGCTTCTCAGTAACGATAGAAAAAGGAATAGCTAATGAAGCCTATGTCAATGATAGCAACATTGGTCGTCCAGGCGTCTACCTTATTGAATCAGCCGCAAACTTAGGAAGCTGCGCCTTCGCTGAGGCTGAAATTCCAGTTGGGCTGGACTGCACGGAAAAGCCAAAGCCAGATCAAAAGGATGATCGGAAGAAATCAGATTCAGACAAAAGTAATTGCAAACTTAGGGTTGTCATAAAGCGAATCTTAATCGTATTTTTGCCTTTCAGTGTGTGATGGAAACAGGGGAATTAGTGCATAGTCTCTGAAATTAACCTGAAGCGGCTGCTTCATTAAAATTGTGTTAAATCAATGAAGAAATTATAAATTTGTTGAATTGTTATATAATCAGCTTAGAGTGGTTTCGTGCGCTTTATTTTTGGTTCAACACAAGCCATATAACGCAGGATTACAGAGATTAACTTTGTTCTCATCACTGACACTCGGTAGCTTTTAAGTGTTGCATTATTTCTATTGAATTATGAATTTATTTGCGCATTGATTTGACAAAGGCCACGAATTTTAGGGCCCAACCTCTGTCATCTGTTGTAACTGCAGAATGATAACCACAACGACCGAACTTTAAGGACCCGGTTGAATTTTACGGAAATTTTCTAACCTTAAGTCACTGTAAAACGCTATATTTTTCGCCACCAACAACGCTCTAGAGATTTAAGTTGATGAATCTCAAAAGAACACAAAAGAAGAATTCATAACATTTGTCAAGATGCACTAAATATTAAGTTATTTCAAAATGGAAACCTGCGAATATCTCCACAATGCCTTAAATTGTTACAAGACCGTATTAAATCGTACTAAATTTCTTCTAATACAGATTGTGTCTATTATCCATGGACAAGATTCACTTCTTGCTATCCTAGCTGTGGGCGCAGAACGCGAATGTCGTCTAGAATTGGGATGTCCAACAATTCCGAGAAATGTCCGAAATATTTGGTCTATGAGGAATACTGTAGACTGGCACCTTGTTATCGACAACGTGAGCTATATTTACAGTTATACAAAATGAATTACTGTATCTAACTCAGCAGTAATCAGCCAAAACGACAAAACCAAATAGATTGATTTGTATTGATCTAGTGCAAGGAATAGTGGCATTAAAAACAGAGTTTCGCATGTGAAAGGTAACGGCTCTAAAAGCTTGGAATTAAAAAAGGGCTTTAATTTGAATAATTTGCTTCCATAACTTCTACAGTATACAATATTTTTATATGGCAACTGATTTATTGCAGCCTGTGTGATGTCACTATGGTCAACCTGGTCAAAATGCTGGAATGGTCACCAAGTTCGGTATCGATTTCTGATAGGAACCTTCAAACGATTTCATTGTCGTCCAAGGCAGTCACAGTTTCGCCGATGTGGTAATCATGGACTAGATTTCTAAGAGAAACTTATTATTAAACTTGCTTGCTTGCTTGCTGAAGCTTGCTGAAGCAACGACGTGTGGTTATTTCGTGTCGAAATTTTGGAGTATACTTTCGTTATAAGAGAAATTCTGAATATAAAGCAATCAATTACAAATCAAACTAGAAGTTCGAAATTACTGTGATTTTAAACGTTCAGGCGACGGCACATTACGTTGCAAAAGTTACCTAATCAGTAGCAACATGCGAACCAGCCAGAATACACAAAACTTACCCTCTTTTGTGTTGCACATCTTTTATGCACGAAATTAATGACTTTAACAGTAAGTACCAGGGAAAGATTTCTGTTAACAGTTATCAAATGGTCAATGCAAAGCATTTAGGTTTTTAAAATAAATGAATGTTTTATATTTCAGACAAATATCGAAGATTTGATTTCCACGAATATTGAAGAATATATTTAAATCTGCAATTAACTGAAAACGTCTGTGCTCTAATCAAGCTTTAGTAGCCCTGTTTTAGTTTACTTAATTGGTACTTTTGTCGTATGATTTCCCGTATTTACTTTTTTTATATAGGAACACTGCTTGATTTTTGAATGTTTCTGAGTGAGGTGTATCTCTTCATACATAGTGGCCCAACCAAATCTGTACTACTCTATACCGAAACTTGAACAAAGATTATTTCGTCGTCGGGTGCAAAAATCATATCTGGAAAGTGCAGATATTGATACCAAAATGTTAAAAGGCTTCAGCTTTTGCGTTAAATTACTTAACGTTTCTGAAAGTACACTAAAGTTTCCATTTCCTGAATACTAACGCTTTTATTAAAGAATGTTGAAAAAAGGACAAATTTATATTACTATTATTATTATTATTATTATTATTATTATTATTATTATTATTATTATTATTATTATTATTATTAACTATACAATTCAATTAGTAAATATAATTTAGCTAAAATTTTGCTTACTGTACAAGTCTGTACGAATTTTCTTGGAAAAAGTCCCTGTTCTTCGGGAGCCAAACCAATGCTATAAACTAGCCTGTGTGTTTGACTGACTACCACTGCAGCGATTGAGCTGAAAAACGGTACCAATGAATTGTTAGCACGTGTTCCCCTTTCTTTATGGAGTTGGCAAAGTTTGTCCCGTCCACGTTATAAGGGGCTGCCAACAGCCAATCAGATTGGTAAGCGATCTAAACTCTAAACCTGTTTGCAAGCGGGCTGGCAAGAGATTCTAGTAATTTCAGCTAATTTCCTTAAATTCGAGAACATGTTCTGGTCAGTATTTTTACTCTTCGTCTAGCATAAAAGGCAGCTGTGCACTCTTGGTAAGACCAAGAGTACACAATAGCAAGAGTACATAATATAAGAGCGTGCCACTAGGCACACTCACGTTATCTACCTTATCATCTACGTTGCTCTGCTCGCTAACAGCCCACCCCCCCCCCGCAAATCAGACCCATCACTTCAAAGAAGTTTGAGCACAATGTTTGTGTTCTAAAGCTCGAAGCAGGCACAAAATTCGCGCACGCACTGCTTGTGTTTTCGAGCTTAAGGGGGGGTCACTTGGTCAAAAATCGATAGTCACGGATTTCGCTCATTTTCACACATAATATGCCCCCATATGTTCTCAAAAATTAGAATATTAGCGTTCGAAATCAAACTGTGACAGAGTTATTCAGGTTCAAAGCCGGAAAACTTGAAAATTCGGGTGATGAGCCCTGCAAGGTCAGGTGGAGACCAAACGCGACCGAAAACAGGGTTAACCCATACACCAAATTAAAGCCCTTACTAAGGTAATATTTAAGTGCAGACGTGGCTCAAGGCCAGCTATCCAGGAGTTCATAATGGAGGCTTGAGTGATGCACTGACCTAACCTTGCAGGACTGACCAGTATAACTTTAACTCGTTTTATCTTGCACAGACAACATTTTAGACGCATGGTTCTATGAGAAAAGTTGCTCCTCGTTCCATTAGCTATCGATTGATACCCATTTTGTCTACAGTTGGAAAAATTTTAAAATTGACATTTTTCACCTATAAAGCTCAAAGGTGCCGCCACAGCAGCATGTTCAATATTGACGCATTTGTTTTGGCCACATTATGTGACAGACATAGATATATTAATTAATCTGCCAAGTTTGGTGATTTTTTACCACTTAATGAGTGAGAAATTACCAAAAGAATGTGAAAATTATGAAAAATGGCCATTTTTAGCAAAATTTACTGTTTTTGTGGCAAGTTTTTTTGAGCTTACTGTAAATGATAGAAACATGCGAGTACTTTCATAAGACGTGGTTTTATGCGTAGAGTGCAGCTATTTATTGACCGTTTCTGAAGCTTTTGCCAATCGTTCAGGACAAGCAAAAAAGTACTGTAGGTCCTGTTTTTCATGGTCCAAAAATCGCCGATTTTCCAAAATTCTGACTTCTGAAAAGGTTTCAGAGCTCTGACCCTTATACGGCGAAAAATTTTTCTGCCACAAACTTTTTAACCTAACGTTTTCATTTTCCTATGTTTAACACATGTCGAGGTCACCTTTGAGGGCCTGTACAGAACGATAGAAGCAATATTTCGCAAAACGTTCTTGTCTTCTTTCGCGGACCAATGGGGACTACAATATATGTGAAAATGAGCAAAATCAGAGATGGTCGAAAAATCGGCAAAAAAGTGACCCCCCCCTTAAGCTCAGAAACATAGGGCGAGTGTGCGTAGCCCCGTTTCGTGCAGGTACTCTTTTGCGGGGGGAGTCTCTGGGGTCTATTTTGCGGGAGGGGGGGGTGGGCCGTTAGCGTGCAGAGCATAGTTATTGCTCTGATAACAAAGAGCTTGCCTAGTGGCATACTCTTAGTATTATGTACTCTTGATAATAGATAAGAGTATGAATGATATCATCTTCTCTGTTATCAGCTGCAGGTACATACGCTGCACGCTAACGGCTGACCCCCCCCCCCCAAACGTGTACCTAGTGACCCCCCCCACAAATCAGTACCAAACTACCCAGTGCACGTTTCTGTACGTTCACTCGCCGTATCTTTACGTGTTAAAACTCGAAAACACAACGCCTGCGAGCGTCCAATTTGTGTCTGCTTCGAACTTTAGAACTCTATGATAGCGGCCAAATTCGTTTTAAGTGAGCATACACGTTTGTGGGGTGGGGGTTAGCCGTTAGCGTGCAGAGCATGTACCTGCAGCTGATAACAGAGAAGTTAACAGCTGTCATACTCTTATCTATTATGTACTCTTGGTAAGACCAAGAGTGCATAAATGACCACTAAAGTATAAATGTAAGGGAAGCAGGAAAAGTCGAATTAAAGCAAAAAAAGTTTTGAGTTAGTTTTCGCAGTGGATTGAGCCGTATTGAGCTGTGTTTGACCTTTTGAGCTGTGGTTGACTGCAAGGAATCTGGCTCTAGTATTCTGTTTGTGTATGTATGTGCCCAAAACAGTTTTGAAGTTGATTATGTAACTTGTTTTGCTCAGTGGACTTTGTGTTGCTCAGTTGGACCAGTCTTTGTCCATGCAATTTCTAAGGACTCGTTTTTGCAAAGAAAGGAAAAAGACTCTTAAATCATATTTGGTTAATGCGTGAGCAAATCGTCTAATGTGGGTAATTTTGCAATTTAGAGGTTAAAAACTTATCTTCGAGGGCTAATCAGGATTAAATAGAATTTTGCTGGAACCTCAATAGCCCTTGGGCAAACCACTTTAGTGACGTATCTTTGTTCTCACACAACACTCGCTTCATATCAAAGAAACACAAAGGTTTTTCCGACTACAGTACGACACACTACACGTCACACACCTGGGAGAGTCGAGGGGCGGAGCTAAGTTTTGACTGCAGTTTTTCCCCCAAGTTTTGGGCAGTCTTGGGTTTTGTTGAGGTTGGAATCGGTCGGTCTGACCAGGAAGCTGTGTTGCATACTCATTCCAGTTGTGCCGTGTGTTAACCCTGTTGTCTACTGCTCAGTGCTCAGTTTGGACTAGTTTTGTTGCCATCGACTCACCAGTGACCGGTTATTAGCTGTGCTCCTTAGTGGAAATCCTCAACCAACACACGGACTCAAACCCATCGAGTGGATCGCTTCAAGTGTGGGGATTTATCGTAAGTTGTGATTAGAGTACCAGAAGGGTACAAGCGAGTCTGCCAGCAAAACGGTATTTTCAGATTGAGTAGTCGATATTTTTTGAGACGTTAATTCCACAATCTATGTGCAATTTGGTTATTAGTGTTCCCCTATTTCGTGTGGCATTTTAATTATACATGTGCTAATTGCTTCGTGTTGACTAGGTGTATAATTTTGATCAAACTGTTCATCCTTGTGTAACTACTGGAAATTCTGAAATTCTGATCAATGTGCACAATTAGTTGAATTAGTTGATAACTCGTGTATTCAAATTGATTCATTGTGACCCATGTTTACTGTAGCTGATTGATTAGTATTAGTATCCATATTTTGATGATCGGTAAAAATACAGTTTGTAACGGTATCTAAAGTTGTAACATTAAATCTGATGCGTAGAGCCCAGTTCGTGAGACCTTGGTGCAGAATAAGCCATTTCACCAGTGCTTGTCTGCATACGAACTAAGAGCCATTTAACCAGTGCTCTCAACTTAGAATATCACTTAAGTTTTTGTCCACAATGAGTCGCTTTATGAGCGATTGCCAAGTTCCCGACCAATATTGAACGGGAGAGTCACTACCAGCACTCTCCAGAGCGTGAATCGAGTCATACCTAGGTTTATTCAGGGTTCCTCTGGTATTGTGTGGTGTGGATATTGTAGTAAAACGGCAGCGAATTCACATAAGAAGAACAGACCCCCTCTAGTAGCAGTTCCTAAATCGATCTGAAACTTATTCAAACCAGAGCCGTTTTATCACATATGGAACTCCCTCAGGCGAGGAAAAAACTGGGTGATTATTTCAAATTGAGCTCTGCAGTTCAAAACTAATTGAATTAGTCTTACCTATTTGAAAATCTTGCCCTTTTTCCTCGATAAGAATTCTCACGACCACTAAAGCCCCTGGTTTACGATAATCATATGACATTGTGTTTTCTGTAACTGTATGTGTAATTTGTTAATTAATATTAACTAATTATCACCTACCTAGGCCTTAAAATCTGTTTAACTCTCTACGTACGAGTATAACAATATCTAACTTATCATGAGTCTTCAACGCCATTCTTATCTTCTTCACGAATAACACCGTTTTTTAGTAATTTGGAGTTTTTGAGGAGAATAGGAGTTTTCTTTGAGGAAAATTTTTATCCTTTCTATAATTCGTGAGTGAGATCATTATTCTTGGTAACATAGTAAGATACCGAACGATTTAGTTGAATTGGGGTTCCTGCTCAACCAGGACCCAGAGGGGCCAATGCTGGTGCTCCGAGTGTAGAGTCACAGGTCCTCGCGAAATTTAATGATACCTTAACCGAATTTAACTCCGCCATTAGGCTCAGGTGTAGCAACCGCCTACAGTTCAGTTCCAATTTATCATAGGCTACCTCTTCTGAGTCATTCGAGGAACACCTCGAGAAGTATGACCGTTTCTGCCAGGTCATGGACTTTGAGGAAGGACAAAAAAGTCCTACCTTTTTCTAGTTCCTTAGAGGGACGAGCTCTAGAATTATTCCGATCAGTGCCAAAACCTAGCCGAGGCACGTGGGCCGAGATGGTAGAGAGCCACGAAAAAGGTTGTGATTCCCCCCACACCGCACTCCATAAAGCTTGTCGCTCATGTTTCAAGTGAAACAAGAGAAAGGTGAACCAGTTATGGATTATCTGGATGAGACTAAATAGGTACGCGCGACTAAGTTTCACAGAAAGGACGGGTTTAGTGAGGACCAGCTAGAATTGCTGAAATTGAGACTATTCCTTTCGGATTGGGTGAAGTGATCTGAAGGCACGAGTACCTCCCGGTTGTAAACCATGGAGCGTGTTGTTGAGAAGGCTCTTCAGGCTGAGGGTGAATACCCTGGGGAGGCATACCCCTCTTTTATCGAACCAAACTTCCAAAATAATAGGGATACGCCTGCTGCCATCGCTGAGGCTGAAAAGGCAGTTAAGGAATTGAAGGCCAAATTTGAACAGTTCGAGCTAGATTCTAAACAGAGAGGAAATCCGAATCGGAACGGAAAGGGACGTGATTTGTTCCCGGGAACGACTTGCTTTAACTGCAATAGACCTGGACACGTTCGCCGAGAACGTCAACCTGGCGGAGGAGCATACCGACCTACAACCGGCTCCACCGGAATTTCCAGCGTAGATCGGACGGAAATCAGAATTTCCGAAACAATTCAAATTTTCAGAATCGGAGAGAAGGGAACTACGACCAGAACGGTCGAGGAAACCGCTATGAGCGGGATAACCGAAACTATCAGAACAATAGGCGTGACGATTACGCCCCGAGACGTGATCGTTATGAGAGGAACGATCGCTATGACAGGAAACCTGCTCACGGTAGGGACTTTCCTTCTGAAATGAAGAGAGAACATGGGCCTAAATTCGCCGTTTCTCGGACTCAAAATGAGGGGCAATATTACAAGGAAGACAGCCGACACCGCCAGTATTCTGGTACGTCTGACTCGGCAGGCAGTGATTGTCGCAATGGGTATTCGTCCCGAGAACATTATCGTTCTCCCAGACGTAGAGATGACTCGCGATCCGATTCTTCGGGTCAGTATACTGTCCGCACGACTCGTCGGGTGTCCAAAGATTGCATGATGCATGCAAAGCGTTGTTTAGTCTCGCCACATTTCCAACATAAAGTTCTGGTGTGCCGTCAGCCCTTGGTCTGCACATGTCGTGCGCCTGACGCCTACAGTCAGATGAGGGAACCTGTTTACCGACCGCCTAGCGCGAGTTCTTTTACCTCTACAGAAGAGGAACTGTTTGTGCCTTTGCCGCGGCGTTTCCCTCGTATGCCTAGTCTGAGGCGGGACAGAACAGTATTTGAACCTATTGTTGACACCAACACGGTAGCAACTCAGTGCAGTCTTGACAAATCGACAGAAGTAGAAACTGACTCGGGCCTAGGCGAGGATACGTTGTCCCACGAAGCGGACACTTTTTCCTACCTACTCTTGTTTTTTATGCGGACTCTAGCGGCTGCTGTCAGGACTTGCCGAAAAGCAGCAGTACCCGCTGCTTGGGTTTTGTTGGCATTCCTGGTGTCAAAGGCTAACGCACAGACACAGGCCGACTCGGAATCATCTCGCTTTCTAGCGGACGAGATCGCCAAAATTGGTACCTTGGTTCTGCCCCGTTGGGGAGCAGTACTGAGTCCTGCTGGGATTGGGGTAATCTCGCAGAAAACGGAATATCTCGCACTCATCGTGCAGTTAGCCGTACCACCTATGTCTCCTCAGTGGAAACCCCGGAATGGGCAAATGAGGAAGATTGTATCGATCTCTCGACCGGAAAAACAAAGACCGATCAGTACTGCGTTCGTATGATAGACCAAAGTTGTCCGCAATTTGACTTTTTGGAACGGGAAATTGATTCCATCAAACTTGAATATCGAAAATTATATTCGGGAGTTTTGAACACTCATTTTTATTCTAAATTGCTTTCGAGTTTGTGCCGTTCAACGCCAGGAGTCTGTACCTCTTATCCGGTACCGGAGCAATGGCACAGTAGACCCAAGCGCTTTATTGAATTTCTGTTAGCTGGAGCATTAGGATTAGGGGGGGCTTGCTAATAGTTTAGCTAATTCTTATCATTTGGGCGAACTAGATAATCGAGTAATGGCCGTCGAACATGGGTTTAACGTTTTGAGGGAAGACCAACTCAAAATTACCGACTCAATCAAACGGGTTGTTCACGCAAATGAGCAGGTGTATGCCTTTTTGCGTCACACCGTTCAGGATTTGACTACTTTGATTATGCGGGCCCGCTGTTCTAACTTTTCTTATATGCGCCAGATTTATATGCAACTTCTCGCTCACATCTTCACTTCGTCCTTGCGAGACGGTTTAAATTCTGTCATGCGAGCTGGTCTACATTCTGAGATTAATCCTAACTTGGTAAATTT
>JASAND010020377.1:0-48854 GCA_030248195.1 Trissonchulus latispiculum
CTACCCTCGTTTCAACTGGCTACCAGTTTAACATATTTTATATCCTGTGACGTCTTGTGTCATTTTTATGGGCCTTTTCTTGTTTCCTTCCTTTAGAATTATGGTTTTGGATCAGGGAAATGTGGTTGAAATGTCAACTCCGGAAGACCTCCTAGCCAACAAGGAATCCCTGTTCTATGCCCTGGCACGAGATGCCAATATTGTACAATAAAATACAATACAATGTGAATAAAGTAGCTAGAATGGATACATTGTGTACATAGTAGTATACGCTGTTGTGTATTTGCATTTTTATGGCAACTCGGATTCAATTGAAATGTGCATATAAATTTTGTGTAGAGATTTGTTTTTTATTTTGTTTTGTGTATGTATTAAACCTTGCATTTGCGTACATACGGAGCTCAAAATTAATCTAACTTTCCAGCTTTGTTAAAACTGATTCTATTGAAATGCATGAACTTATACTTATATGCAGTTTTTGTGGAGATTTGTATTTTTATGTTTGGCCCCAAAAGTCCGAGGATCAAGGAATTTGGGGGGGGGGCGAAAATTTTACTAAAAATAGTCCTATTTTTCTACCGCACACTGTAAAACTTAATTTCTATGGCAAAAATAGGCAGATAAGTTTAATAGTGCAATTAAATAATAGTTTAATTAAAAATAGGCATTTAGTGTTAGAAAGGCAAAAAATGAGTAAGCTGGATCTTAGTTTATTACTATTAGGTTGTGTACTTACGTTTTGCATTTACAATTATTCTGTAACTGAGTTCTTCATATTTTTGCCATTTGCCATATTATAGCATTAATTATGCATTGCATACGCACATAATGTACGTATGTATATACATATATACGTGCGTAGATTATACAAATCCTGGTGTAACCTTTCTTTGGATTGGAGTTTTAGTGCCATACGCCGGGGAGGGGGGCTACTCCTTTTTCTATTTCCTGAATTTGCTCGTTTCCGCAGTCAGGCTCTGAATTTCAATCGGCGTCGAAATTTACACGTTTTCTGCATATCTTTTTTGCGCACATACGTATATACATACTAATATTATGCCCTGTACATGTATATTCGTACACTTTCTGTGAATGCTAATTTTGCTACTATGTTATATCGCCGGTTATTTTGCAGCCATAGATTCAGTGTAATTATGTGGACTGTTGACTACGTTTCAGTTTTTTCTTTTGGTACTAAATCTTATGTACTTATTTGCTTATGTTGTCGTTTTATCGCGATACTCTTTATTCTCGTGACTGGTGTAGTTCTTTTTGTTATATGATATATATATATATATATATATATATATATATATATATATATATATATATATATATATATATATTTAGTATGTACTTTGGGCGAAAACACTAGGAGTGGTTAACTCGGGAGAGCGTCCCCCAACTAGTGAGAGGGGGGGGTCAAAGATCTAAAGTAGAGGGATCTAAATTGACCTAAATTCGTCAAAACTGCAGCGAAATTAGTCTCTTTTCTACGTATATGTATACCTTAGCAGCTAATTAGACAACTTTGGCAAAATCCTTGAGATTTGGCAATTTCTTAAAGTGAATGGAAAAGCGCAAAATGTTGGGTGGTGGAGGCTAAAGTGGGAGCCAGAGAGGCTCAAAACTGGTGGGGGGCGTCCTCTCCACTAAAGTACACCCACCTCCAAGAGTACCTAATCTCTTTGCGTCCCACTGTCCCCTTCTCAAAAAATACGCAGTGTAGGTAAGCGGGTGTGTTAAAGGTGTTGGTGTTAAGGTGTTAAAACTTTTTTAGAAATATTGAAAGTGTTTAACGGATTTATAAATTGAAATGGTATTCAAACGTTTGATTGTCTCAATACCTAGATGGAGCCTAGGTGTGGGGTTAGTATGGGGTCGAGGGGGGGGGTATTAGATTGAGATTTGTTCATACAGTCTTTATTTTAGCTACTACGTGTTAGATTAGAGTAAATTTTGCTCTTCATTTTGTAGTATATATATTTATATATTTATGCTACAGTTAATGTATATACAACTGTTTTGTAGTTGTTGTTGTTGTTGTTGTTGTTGTTGTTGTTGTTGTTGTTGTTGTTGTTGTTGTTGTTGTTGTTGTTATTATGTATTATTGTGTATTATTTACTTGTTTAGGACCATAACTTAACCCTTTAAACCTCTAACCCTGTGCCGGTGAATCTGCCATTCTCATACTTTTTTGTATTTTATTTACTACAATGTTGGCTCTGTATGTTGTAATGTTGTGAATTATTTGCGTATTTAGCCTTAATTGATTTTCAGTTAGATTTTTCCCGGTTTCTATTCATAAAAATGTCCTTTAATTTAATTTGATTGCAAACAATCATTCATTAATCTGGGCTTTTTCTAGGCGAAAAATGTGACTGCGGGGAAGCGGGGTGAATCCAAAGTAGTCTAAAATTGCAAAAATGCACTAAAAGATATCCTGTTTTCTGCATATACTGCTATAACTATGCTAAAGGTGCTCAAAAATTGAGTTAGAGTACCAAAGTGAATGATTTTTGACCCAAAATTTCCTGCGAAGCCGGAAAATTTTTGAGAATTTTGACCAAAAATCTTTAAAATTTGGCATCTTCTGGGCACCTCATATATAGTGAGTGGAAGGGGAAAGAAATCTCAAAAAAGTGGGGGTTTCCATCCCCCCCACTAAGATGCCCAGGTGATAGATTGCAAGTTTTTAGACAAGGTCTCGGTGGTACTTTTTACCATTTTGTTAGTATAGTACCTTCTGTTACTTTACCTGTTACTCCTGTCAAGTCATCTATATTGTGAGCATGTTTGTATCAGAACTAGAAGTTGCAAATCGTTCTCTGAAAAATTCCAGATATTTAGTATGTAGTTATCGTCTACAAGATTGGTATGAGAACTTTATAAGCCCTAAAGATGGTTACAAAATAAAAAAGTAAAATCGGTAAAGTTTTGCAACTCTTGTGTCTAATTTTTAGAATAAGGAGCTTACCACCAACTTAACCCCTTAGATGTTTATTTCCATGATTTTTGTTGTTTATTCTAATGTTGGACGTCTGTTCTAGGTTGTGACTTTTCTGGAATCATTGGTGCCTCTAACTTTAGAATAAATGGTGTTAGTGTTATTTCAAATAGTTCAAAAGCAAGTTTTTAGGCTTTCCGAACATGGGGAAAGGAAAGGAGTTGGCGTTGAGATCGAGAATCCCCGAAAATCTGCCCCAGCTTTTGAAAACTGGAACTTGGAAGGTGATTCCTAGTCTTGAACCGTTGCGCTTTAGTATCTGATGAATCATTCGTATCGTTATGTCTACCTAAAGAATTAGAGTTAAGGAGTACGACAAGTTGAATATTCTTAGTTAATCAGATCCTAGCGTCGCAATTCTGTTTAGAACATCTTCACTGAATATTTGGTATGCAAGTATGTGACTACAACAACTACTTTCCTCTGACGTGTATCTTGTTGCGGATAACTGCAATCACCTACCGATCGACATCGGTTCAGGCATCTACTGGAGGAGACGCCCGCACCCAAAAATCACGGGAATCCATTGGGTAGTTTTTGAGAAATCAATGTTCAAAACAAAATAATCGCAATTTTGCCAAAACGATTTTTCGGCCAAATCTCTAGCTTAAAGGAACGAACTCCAGTGAATAGGTATTGATACGGAGTATCGATTGAGTATAAATAAGCCGAAATTGTCTGTAAGATTTGGCAGTAATTTTGAAAAAACTGATTTCTTCAAAAATGTCTATTTTTTGACCCCAAAAATCGTTTTTGGCTTAGGGACTTCATCCATTTAGCAAAAGTAGCTCAATGTGAAGCTACGGTAAGCGCAGCGTATATTTAAAAGTAGAATTCAAACGTAGATGCGCAGTACCTACGGTAAGTTTTTACACGAGTTTTTCTGTAACTTAACTTTTTCTTTTCTGGAAAACAGGCTATTTCAAATGAAACTAAAGCTGCAAGAGCTTAAGAAAAACTGTAAGCTAGTACGCAAAAACTAGCTCTTGTAAATTACTTTTCATTGACCAAACTACGCTACAAAGCGTATCTACGGATACCGTAGGCATACCATAGGTTCAAGCTAAGCTACGATCGCTAAATGGATGAGGTTCCTTATGCTGCCTTAACCACTAGAGGTAGCTCAAAAGTTGTAGCAAAAATTTTCATTTTGGTGCCCTCTTTCTAGCCATAACAACCAATCCGGTGTAGCGACCATGTACTGAGAGAATAAGAGCAAAATCCAAAACTTTCTTATCTTTACACCTAAAAATCCGGGACTGGTCCCAGAATGTTAAAGAGCACGCAAATAATGTATTTGGAAAGTTTCATCCACTTTCATGAAGAATTGAAGCTTGTAGGGTCGAATTTACACAAAGCGATACCAACACCTTAAGAGAACATGTTCCCTTAAGCGCGAGAATACGGTAGTAAAGAAAACCCCGAAATTAACAAATTTGTAACTGTAAATTTTTGGTTCTTCTAAAAACGATTTTCGCAAAAAATACACAAATGGCGATTTGATGAAATAATGCAAGACTATCATTTTTCTGAAATTTTAAATACATAAGGCCTATGCACGAGCAATTCACGATGAATTTATCGTAACTAACGTTAATAGTATCAAGAGTACATAATGATAAGAGTATGACAAGCCTAACACTCTATGCAGTGAAGGCCAAAACTATGCTATGCGCGCTATCGGCTGACCCCCCCCACGAATTGACCCCCTCTCACACCGCCCCTATATGGGTACATAGTCCTAATCGGGGCTCACTCACTCGCTTAGCATGTTTTTTACATGCAAGTGTTAAACATACACGCTTAAACCCCCTCCCCAAATTGGGCCGCTATTAATTTCAGCGTGTAATTATGCAAAGCAGTGAGCGACCCCCGTTTGGACCACGTTCCCATATAGGGTCGGTGTGAGAGGGGGTCAATTTGTGGGGGGGGGTCAGCCGATAGCGCGCATAGCATAGTTTTGGCCTTCACTGCATAGAGTGTTAGGCTTGTCATACTCTTATCATTATGTACTCTTGATAGTATTTACAAATGCTTCACTGTATTGAATAATGCAGCACGAAGCATACACGCCTCTTTGTTTAAGAGTGTGACAAGCGTCAAGCTCTTAGTTGTTAAGCTTGGGACATCATCTACACGATAACGACTGACCCCAACGGCTGACCCCCCACAAATTAGACCCATCCCTTCAAAGAAATTTGCACGCTATGTTTGTGTTCTAAAGCTCAAAAACACAACTACTCAGTTGGTTCAATGTGCGTCTGTTGCGAGCTTCAGCACACAAACATAGCGTGCAAATTTCTTTGAAGTGATGGGTCTGATTTGTGGGGGGTAGGCCGTTATCGTGCAGATGATGTCCCAAGCCTAATAACTAGGAGCTTGACGCTTGTCACACTCTTAGTTATTATGTACTCTTGCTGATACTGACTTATTCAAAATTCAAAAATTTACAGATTCAATTAACACAAAAAATGCATTAGCGCTAGGACCTTCGGTTAGCATAGATGTAACAGTTGCCAAATTAATCTTTTTAACATTTCCACAAAGGATTTAATCTTTAATTAGTTTAACCAAGAGTAGATGATAGGAAGAGTATGACGCGTGACTCTTCATAGTGTAATTGGCCTGCCAGATGCTCGGCACATTAATGCCGAAATCTCGGGGGGGGGGTCACGGTTAACACAGTTATTGGCTAATCACCTACCTTATGTCAAAATTACGTGAAATAGGTGACCCCCCCCCCGAGATCTCGGGAGGGCTCAGCTTAACGTTGTTAAGCGTGTGTTTATATGCGTTTGAACTGAACTACATTTGATTGGTTACTTAGCTACCGTAACCCTCACCAGTGCATTTCAATAGCAGCAGCTAAGCAGCCAATCAAATGCGTTTCAGTTCAAACGCATATAAACACACGCCTAACAACGCTAAGCTGAGCCCCTCCCCCCGAGATCTCGGTGGGGTCACCTTATACACGTAATTTTGACATAAGGTAGGGGATTAGCCAATCAGATTCATTTTAGCTCAAACGCATATAAACACATGGTTAACTGTGTTAACCGTGACCCCCCCGAGATTTCGGCCTTAATGTGCCGAGCATCTGACAGGCCAATTACACTAGGAAGAGTCCCGTGTCACACTCTTCCTATCATCTACTCTTGGTTTAAGGAACCGTGTCAAAAATAAAATCGTGTACACGATGAAATTAACACGAATTCTAAACGTTTTCCACAAAATTTACACGATTTTTACACGTTTCTTCTTTTGGTACTTTTTGTTCTGTCTTTTTCTTTTCCGGTAGCTGCAACTTTATTTCAGCTTGGTAGCAATCATATGAAAGCGTGAAAAAGTTGAGTACAAGGTTTTTCTTTTCGTTTCTTATAGCATTTGCTTGCTTACTTGACTGGGTTACCTACAAAAACTACGAAACAGTTTTCATCAAAAGAAGCCGATTACGCGATTTAGACACGAATTAAATCGTGTAAATAAATCGTGTACACGATAGATTTTTGGCACATTTTTGACACGGTTCCTAACTAACATTGAAATATCGGAATAATGCGTGTCAATAATATCGAAAATTACTCAAGGCATTCGTTAGGTGCAACAGTTGCCGAATAAAATTTTTTTAAACATTTCCACTACGGATTATTTTGTAATTTCAAAAATTCTTCAACTTCTGGGGGCCCCGCCCCCCAGACCCCCCGCCATGTATATTGACGCATCTACATGTATATATTCTGTAGGTAATCTTGTAATCGTACATTACAGTTAAGCAGCATCTACTTTCTAAATAGTCTAAATAGCGTTACACTACAGGAATTATCGAAATTTTCATAAATAAAACAATTTTTGCACTAAAAACACGCTAAAACAAGAATTCTGCCTGGACGCAAAATTTCTTAACTTCGCAACTTAAATTTAGCTGGACGCAAGGTTGACGCAAATCCGAAAACCAAAAAACCCTGCCCCCAACCCTAGTTGAGAGAGGGTGAAGCGGCTAGATCTAGACGGGTAAGATTCCGGTTCCACTTGAGTGACCGAGATTGGGGTTAGATTCAGTCGGTCAGAGATTTCAAAATTTGGCTGAACGTTCTTGAAAGCAATGGTTTTGCAGCGCGACAATCGACGGCAAGGGCTTTTCACTGGCTGAGTTTTCTGGCCAGATTCGCCAAAAACTTTTCCATTTCGTTGCCTTGAATATTTGAATGTTCAGCGATCGAGTAGATCTGTAGCGTCTAGCTGTAGATCTGAAGATGTTGGAAATATGGGCCCAAATGGTAAATAGTGTGCTCTTTGGAACGGACTGAATTGGCGGACCAGATTGCAGTTTTCTAGTCGATGCTTATGTAAGTGTAACCGGCTAAACTGTTGTTTGTTGCCAAGCAGGGTTCAATCGCTATGCCGAGTACCTAACTCTATCTATCTCTATCTCATACGACCTCTAGCTATCCCTAACTAATTAGCATGCAACACAAATTACTGACTGAAGTACTGCAACTGTTCATCTAAAGTGTGTGAGCGTGAGTATGTTCGGGTCTCCTAAATTTAACTGAGGGGGAAAGGGTCAGGGCTGCTAGACTCAAGCCTATCAAAGCAACTTACTGTTGCGGGTGCACAGTGCTTAGGGCGACTCCCAGACGGTTGCTCAAGGAGAGTACACTAACTAAGGCTTGCTCAGAAGCACGACTGCCCGAATAACAATTTTGACTTCCTTTTATTAGCAGGTTTACTTGAAACCCTGTCTGGGAAATTTTTAGTTTCAAACCTTTCTTCTGCCGCAAACTAGTACATGCATTTTGTTTTTCTGCCTGCCTCGCAGGAGCATCTTGTTTTTCAGATGCCTCGAAATAGAATCGTCCAGGTGTTTTGATTGACAGATGTGATAATTTACTGGCCTACTTTTGATTGACGGGATTATCTTTTTCAAAATCTAGTCTAAATCAGTTTTTATTTTGAATCAAAATGCATTAAAGTCAAAAAATTTCATATTGTCAACACAATGCTTTGGCCGCATATCCATATCATGTTCTCCATCCACTGGCTTTTGGCTGCAATACCCCTACACTTAGAGTTACAGCAATTCGCACTCAGTTTTGTTTGGGTTGGTTTTACTTTAGCTTTAGTTAGACTAGACATGGACATAGACTTGTCTTTTGGTTTAACTTAGCTTTGACTTTATGCTGCATACTTTAAATTAGCTGCCTCCACAAAGTTTTCTCCCTATACTTTGGGGAACGTCGTTGGAACTATAGCTTTGGAGTAACTTTCGGGTAGGGTGCGCGCACAACGCCGATCCCTTCAAATACACTCTTGATACACTATGATGCAATGTTAGCTGTTGTCTGCCTTTGTGTTTTGTTTCAACTGTAGTACTTATCCATGCAGACGTTGACTATCCCTTAGACTCCTAATCATGCGTATATCTTCTATTCTTTATCTTTATATTCTTTCATATTCTATTCTTTATATGTATGCTTACCTTTATAGTGTATACTATAGTTACCTCCTATATCTAGAATATTTTAATTACTTTCTTCTATTACTTTTACTGGCCATCATGGTCAAGTTCATGTAAGCTGTAAGGTAAGCTGTAGGTTCAAGCATCAGGTAAGAGATTCTCTCTACCCGAGACAATTTGTCCCAGGATATACAAAGATTGAGTCGTAAATTCCTTCACGTTAAGAAAAATTGGATTCTGTAATTTTCGCTTCCGGACTTTCGATTTCAGGTATCCGGACATTCTCCACATCCGGGCTTTCTGTTTCCGGTAAAACGTTTCATTTCTGTTTCCTGTAACATATGACACTGAATCAGTGGCACCTTGTTTGTACTAACCAATCTTATCTAACCTGATAAATTTATATTTACCATGTTTGTGTTAATACTGGTTATCGTAAATTTGATTGTGAATTAGTCTTGTCATGCGTCTGAGTTACTTATTGATTCCTATAGCTTTACTTATGTAACCATGTTATTCATTTTCTCATTCACATATAATTGCTGTATGAATAATGTGTATCAGGTTAGACTAGGCCTATAATATTATATATATATATATATATATATATATATATATATATATATATATATATATATATATATATATATATATATATATATATATATATATATATATATATATATATATATATATATATATATATATATATATATATATATATGTTGGCGCAGCCAGCAATACATAGTGTTTTCATGAAATTGCCAGTTTTCATGAGATTGCCAATATTACTATGAGGCTGATTTAAATCAAGATACAACAGAACCTACGTTTAACTCGTATACCTATTACGGTAGCTTTACAACCTGTAACCTACATTCCCAGCTAGTTCTGCTTTATATGTAGCTGTGCAGCTTTGTCTATTATTCAATGTGTCAGCTCATTAGTTGCAATATGAGCCATTTTGTTGCCGATTCTGGAAATGATAATTCATCCGTTGCTGCGTGTGATGAAGTCATGTAAGCAAAATACGTACACTTTTTATTTACTTTGCATGACCCCTTGAATAGTTTTTGACGCTTCTCCACGCACTAATTATCCATCTTCCTCGCTTCTTGACTTAATCTCTCCTCTTAGACTCTGCTTGACCCATGAAACGGTCCACTACGTGCGCGGATCAGTGGCAGGTGTCGCAGCCTACCCTCCGTCCTCTCCTTTTTACACGACAGCCTAAGTTCTCTCAGCATCGTCTCCAAAGTCCGTACGCACCACCCATCCTCGCAGTCCCTCATTGCTCGGAACGTGTAAGCTTCGATGGTGAAAAATAGCATCGCCATTGGCTGTTTTGCCCGACACTGAAGGAATTTCAGACGGACGCTGGTTACGATTTTGACACGAAAACGAAGTTGCCAGGTGCTATCTAGGCGCTATTCAGTGACGAACCTCAACCTCTCCCGTCAACCGCTATGTACTTACTTTGAGAAGAAAACTGTTGCATAATTAAATTCTCTATTGTAGCTTTAAGCTTGATACTGTTACTATTGAACCAATTTATATTTAGTACCAGCTACATAGACTTGCTTGTACCGGTTTATTAATTTTGACTGAAATTTTGTGTATACGAACTTTATATACTTCAGTTATATACTGTAACGATAACTGTTATTCCTGTTGTGTGCTAACTCTGGCTTCGTGCATTTGAACCGGTTCTAACTAGTTCTTGTTTTCATTTATCAAATATGCAAATTACTTTTCGCTTATAAAAGACTGTTATTAATTGTCTAACTGCTTAGTCTTGTTCTGTCATTAAACCAGTTTCTTGCGTCAGTTACTGGAGGTTCCAGCCGTTTAGACTATTCAGTGTTGTTTGCTTTAGTTTGGGAGTTGCGGAAGGCCGCTTTCAGACTAAAACAAGCAAACCCATTTTGGGTAAAAAAGTAATTCTGTCCTGCTATACCTGCATGCAACTGGTAAGTAACTGTTGCTGTCTTTTATTTTTCTGGTTTAGTCAAATTACTGACTAGATTGGAAGTTCGTTTGAACAAAAAAGCAATAATCAATGTCCCAAGAGGACGAAGCTAAAATGGACGAACTGCAGCGTTCATTGAGACAGCTAGAGAGAAGGTTGCAGACAGTAGAAAAGGAAAATGAAGCTCTGCGGAGCGAGAATAAAGACTTGCTTAAAGTGAAAACGGTAGCCACGGGATTCGAACCTGGCCCCGAACAATGTAATGATAATAAACTGGCGCGAATGATAGAGTTCAGTGGGGAACCCGGATCAATTAACTTCAGTGCTTGGCTTAGGAAATTTGAAGCCAAAGCAGATTATTATGAATGGACCACTGAACAAAAGCCGAAAAAACTTGTTGGGTTATTAGCAGATCCAGCTTTAGCTTTTGTGCTTGATCTGCCTAAATCTGACAGAACATCGTATGATAAGCTGACTGCAGCGCTACAAGCTAAGTATAAACCACATAGTTCAGATTTTTATGCGCTGTCTATGGCTAACTGCAAACAAAAGGACAGCGAAAGCGTCCTACAGTATAGCCATAGATTACTAGAGTTGGCAAAGAATGCGTTCCCCCCAGCTCCCTCAGATGCGGTATTAGATTCAGAGGTAAGGAGAGTCTTCATAAATGGACTCCAAGGTGAACTCATGTGGGAGGTAATGCGAGGTAGACCTACCAGTTATAGGGAAGCAGTGGAGCAAGCCGAACGGGCTCAACATGAAAAACTTTTGTTTAGGGAGGCAATGAAGTCTAGAGAAGTAGGGGTGTCAGCTTTAGGGGAAAGCCCTAGGGTTGTCACCACATTGCCAGATATAAAGACTTCCGTGCGCAGATCTCCCAAGAAAGCTGATGATTCGAGTACCGCGGATGCCGTGAATACACTGGGGGATGATAGGACCGATCCTGTAACCGAACGGATGGACCGGTTAGAGCAAAAGCTGGATAAGATGTTCCGGCAAGGTAAGAGTAGTCGTGGCTTTCGCGGACAGGCGAGTGGTCAGGACTACAGAAACCAACGGGACAAAAGGCAGGCCAACAAGAATCCAGGAAAAGATAGGTGGTGCACGATATGCCGAATGGATAACCACGATACGGAATGGTGCTGGCATAAAAAAGGGTTCCGGCGGAGAAACGACAGCCGCATAGGTGACCAGGAAAAGCAATCAAACAAGTCCAAAGGCGGATACAACCCGAGGTCCAGGCAGAAGTACAGCAGTTGGGACGACGACAGCGGGGAAGAAGTAGCATTGTGTTGTCCTTTGGGCGAGACGCCGTCTAGCAGAAGCCCACCCAATCCAGCTGCCTTAGTTAATGAATAGAGCTAGAATCGTTTAAACAGATCTGGCAGAAGGAAAATATTCGTGGTGCTGGATCCTTGGCAGCGGCGATAACAATGAAGCTTATGGAACGGAGATCCTGGCATCCTCAGTTCTTTTTAGCTAACATAGATCTTTTTGGAAAGTCAATGGTAAGTGCCGGAGCAAATCAGAAGGAAGCCAGATATGGATTGTACGTGCAGATCCTAATGGAAGTGCTCAATCGTGTCGACTTAGACTGCTACTACGGATTCCTGGAATGGCATTTCGACGCTTCATCGATTCCAGATTCACAGGAAGCTGCTAAATTGTTGCTCCAGAAGCTGTATCCCGATCCAGAGCAACATCCGGGAATCAAAAAGAGGACAGATCAGATAATGTCTCGCAGTGGAGGAGCAAAAAAGGAAAAAGAAGAGGAAAAAGCTCCTAAAGTTTCAGTCGAAGAATTCGTCACTAATTATCAGAAACTGCTGGAAATCGAGTACTTTGATGGCATGGTACCGGGAGCGAAGAAGTCGCAGGCCGAGGTCCCAGTAAAATGGGATGTTAAAAAGGCTCGAAAGTTTGCTACCTTGCAGTATGGAGAAGCAGAGGTAGGAGACTATTTGCTAATTTCACCAACAAAACGATATGGACCTCAGGTGCGGGGTATGTTGGTGGAAAGAGATAGAAAAGATCCTCAGTGGGTCAAGTTGGAAATTCTGGACATTTCAGCTGACGCTCAGGATAAACAAAGCGTGCTGACCCTTCGCAGGGTTCTGGCGGAGAAAGATCCAGATTCAGGCTCATCAGGTGCCCAAAATCGTAGTCTCAACTGCCTAACTAACCCACAGGCGTGGAAGCCAGCATATCTACAGTGTGTGCTGAATACAAGAGAATGGGAAGATCCTGATTTGGAACTGGAAGAACAGCAAGAGTGTCCAGAACTGGCCGTCAAAAGATTGAATAAGTCTCAAACAACAGCAGTTGAGACCTCCCTCAACCGAGCGTTAACGCTCATTCAAGGACCACCTGGAACTGGTAAAACGACGACAGCTGCAGCAGTAATAATTGCTAAATGGTTGACGAGTATGTCAGTCAATCAGAAAATTATGGCGTGTGCTCCATCTAATGTAGCGACAACACACCTAGCAAAGCGGATCTATCAGGCAGCGAAAGAGGCTGGATTGCCTGAGGAGCAGGTGGTCCGCCTTTTTCCTACCGCCTTTGTTCCATGGATTGACCAGTCGGTGAAGCACCTTAGTGCCGAATACAAAGCAGCGGAAGCAGATGAAGAATTTCGAAACCTCCATCACGCTTTCTTGGAAAATTCCATTAAAGAAAGTGATTTGAAGAAATATTGGAAAATGAGAAACAACAAAACGAGAGAAGTCATCCAAAAGAGCAAAGTGATTTGCTGTACGGCTGCAGGAGCAGGTCGGAGGTTGCTCAGTGGAGAAAATTGGAATTTCCAAACCCTGCTCATCGACGAAACGGGGCAACTAACTGTGCCCGAGGGTTTAATCCCTATGACCAATTCTAGGTCTCCGCAATGCGTTTTAGTCGGAGATCACAAGCAGCTGCGTCCTACTGTGTTGAGTCGGGGAGCTCAAGACAAGGGATTGGCTATCTCACTGTTGGAACACGTAGCCAAAAATGGCATTGAGCCACTGATGCTGAAGCAACAATATCGGATGCCACCAGAAATAGCCGATTTTAATAATAGGGAATTCTACGGTGGAAAATTGGAACATTGCGCCCAACATCCAAGCTACCCAAATTTGCCGACTGGAAAACCAGTGATGGCTTTGGATATTGATTCGGAAAGCCAAAAGGAAACGGGTAGCACCAGCATTTTCAATGAAACCGAAGCAAAGGTAGTGGTTGCATCTGCCAAGGCCTTGATCCAGATAGGAGGAATTGAAAAATCAGCGATAGGCGTGATCACACCGTATAGGGCTCAGAAGAGACTGATTAAGGAAAAACTGGCAGATACTGGTTTCGCCAGTGTCACGGTCAATACGGTTGACGCTTATCAGGGCCAAGAAAAGGACTTTATAATAGTAAGTCTCACGAGAGCAAACTCTGATGGCGAACAGGGTTTTCTCAAAGATTATCGTAGGCTCAACGTCCTGCTCACAAGAGCTCGTCGTGCGCTAATCGTAATTGCAGACTTCCATAAGTTGTGCCTAAGCGGTGATGCGAACATTTTTCGCAAACTCCGAAATTACTTCATCAAACTGAAGTGTATACGGAGCGAAAATCCGTGGCCAAAATGGAGCCCCTCTCTGCCTTCGGGTAGAAAGCGAAGCCATCCAGAAACAGTGGCTTCATCCAACTCTAAATTGGTGGTCACGGCAAGGAAGTCAGCGATGTGCTTCTGGATACTGGGGCGAATGTCTTTGGTCAAAAAGTCAGTCGTCAATCTGGAACCAGTAGCCCCAAGTGCCGACATTGCTGGCGTATATGGTGAGCGACTACAGACACTGGGGACAATAGAAGCAGAAATTGAAGTTGGTAAGAATGCTACGGTACATCGAATGAGACTAGTCCCAGATGACTGCAGGTACAATGCTATAATTGGCATTGATGTCCTTGAGAAGTGGGAAATTCCCAACTTAGTGCTCGGCCACCTTGGCTTGGATTGCAAGACGGGGTTGGCCGAGGACAAAATGCTTTCTGTCAATGTCATGGATGATGTTGTAATACCCCCTCGCTCCGGAGCTTTCGTCCGCTGTCGAGTTGGGCAGGAGTTTTCTCCTAGAAAAGCAAATATTATAATCGAACCGGCGAATTCGATTGGGAAAACATCGGTGACATTGGAACGATCCTATCATAAGCTGCGGAATGGTCAGGTAAAGATCCGGATGTTAAATACAGACTGGATGCCATTAAAACTCTATCAAGGTACGACGGTCGGGCTCGCAGAGGAAGCTGAAGGGCTCGAGGAAGCAGGCGAAGTGAATGCTGTTGGTGAAGATGACAAACCCACAGATTACATTTAGCCAAAATATCATAATGGGTAACTCCACGCTTAGTGGTAAGCAACAAACTGAGTTAATTCAATTGTTAAAACGATTCAAGCCTCTATTTGCAGAATCGAATAGAGACATTACTCAAACTAAAACGGTAGAACATGGCATAGACACGGCGAATGCCAAACCGATTAAGCTACCGATGCGGCGGCTCCCCTTTGCCCAAAAGGCAGTCTTAGGAGAGCACGTTCGAAACATGCTTCAAGACAACGTCATTGAACCTTCCACGAGCCCCTGGGCTTTTCCAGTCGTCCTAGTAAAAAAGAAGGACGGCAGTTTACGGTTTTGCGTAGATTACAGGAAACTGAATGATGTTACTGTAAAGGACACCTTTCCGTATGGAGCCCTGCTGGACACTATCCGACAGGAATGGAAGGAAGGCCAGCTCAATATTCAGTTTACGGCGGATGCCATGTTCAATCGCTTAATTATACCCACTCAGCGGCCTTGGGGATCGGTGTTGCTCCTGGCAGATAGCCAAGGGAAGTTCGTCAAAAAGATCGGGGGCGGATCAGTGGTGGCGGTCAGTGGCGGAATCCCATCCACAATCTTGTCCAAATGCAAGGCCCGAAGGCTCCACCTATCTGACTACATGATTGTAGTGTTCCTGTGTGGCGTAAATGTCGCTCGGAAGGAAACATCTACGTGGCACCTACAGTGGAAGCGGATAGAGAAAGCCATCCGTTCCCACCCTCATCAGGTGTTTCTGCTGTCTTTGCCCTATCCTACCAATCGGGTCCATCGGGTGGCTGCCTTCAACGCATTCATTAAGGCCAAGGCAGCCAGGATCGTCCAGTGGTGAAGGTTATCGATCCTGTCGATTATTTGCCTTTCCAGCCGAATGCGATCGGTTCTATTGGTGATGCACTACAGGAGTCAGATGATTTCCATTTAAATCATCGTGGCCTTCTTGAACTCTGGAAGATCTGGCAGACCGTTGTCCCTACCCTGGCTTATTATCCTTACGTCCTCAGCCCAACGTCCTACCGTCAAACATCATACGACACCTACAAGAACAAGCCATATATCAACAAGCGATCCCTCCTGCCTGATTTTGACCAGATCGATGAGGTGGAAATTGGCAGAGTCCCCCACTGAGGGCTCACCGGCTCTTGCAGGTGGCTAGGGTCGTCGCCCGTTGTTTGTGGACTAGGGACCAGTCCTCCGTAGGGGGGAAGTGTAACGATAACTGTTGTTCCTGTTGTGTGCTAACTCTGGCTTCGTGCATTTGAACCGGTTCTAACTAGTTCTTGTTTTCATTTATCAAATATGCAAATTACTTTTCGCTTATAAAAGACTGTTATTAATTGTCTAACTGCTTAGTCTTGTTCTGTCATTAAACCAGTTTCTTGCGTCAGTTACTATACTGCAGTTGTTTGTTCCTTAGTCTGATTTCAAGCGACAAATTTCCTACTCTCTATTATGTACGCTTAGCTACAAATTTGCAGCCCTGGCTTCTTCCGCTAAGGATTCCTCACGTTTATGCACACCAGCAATATTGTTTAGACTAACTTGTTTATAAGCAGCAGCCTAGAATACAAAGGCAGCATCCTCCACATAATTCAAGCTCACATTAGCTATGCACAAGCAGAGGTTACATAAAGTAGCAAGCATAATTTAAACAGAGGCAGACATCATAATCATACCCATACGTCTGTATAATTCATGCGCAGCATAATTTATATGTTTAAAATATACCTGTTTATATGTATGCGCACTCACTTTAATCGCGAGGACGCTTCTTTTTTGAAAAAGGGAAAAATGTAAACAACATAAGATAAAGTCAAGTAAAGCCTAATACAAGTCTGACTAAGGGTAAAGTAAAAAACCAGCACGAGCACAGACTAAACTCAGTAAATGAAGGGTACTGCAGCCCAAAAGCTTAGTAGTCATATAGTTAGTGCTCGCGCTGAGCAACAGTTTCGCAGTAGCTCTAACCTTGCGCCCCAGAGTAAATTGCTTTAGTTTCGTTTAAAATAGAATTAGTTTGAGTCTAGCCCTGACCCCTTTCAAATTTAGGAGACCCGAACACACTCACACTAACACACCTTAGATGAGCAGTTGCAGTATGCTAGTTAATAATTAGTGCCGTATTTATTTGCAATTTAATAAAATTATATTACGCGGCATGAGTATTGTGCAACAATACTATACAACATTTGCTAGCAAGGCTTTGCATTCATAGTGGAGTTGTTGCAAGAAGAAAGGGTTCAGGCCGAAATTAGTGAACAGCTTCAGTATTCTAGTCCGTAATTTGTGTCGTGTTTATTCGGGATTTAATAAATCGGAAATAGTATGGCACCCGTACACCCTAACATTAATTCTATCTGTGAATGACTACTCTGTGTACTTTCTTAAGTAGGAAACGCGTACCCCAAATACATTTGGGGCCGGGCTCAGCAAAAACTTTACCTAACTCGGACCTAAACCAGCGCTGCCTGGGCCCGGCCCTTAGTCGCAAAGCCCTCTACACGACACCGGAACAACCCTAATTCATAGTCATAGGTCTGACATAAGCAAATGCGTAATGCTACAAGTCGCATGCAAGAAGCCCTTTTTGCGACACTGGCTAGGGTATTCGCACACGATTATATATACATGTAATGTTCGCTTAGACGAAAAGAGGATATTTAACAACGTGGCTCAACTTAAATCATATTTACTGTTCGTATTAGCTTTTGAAATCCATTGGGTTGAAGAAGGATTTTAAGTCTCTGCTAAAAATGTGACAATAGGAAGGAGGCAAGCCATTTGGATTATTGAATACAAATATCTATTCAGAAGTTCTTTCTCAAAAACCTGATCAAGTTCCTATGATATTAAGTTTTTGTTTGCTTACCAGTTGTCATTTCTTGTTTTAAGTTTCAGTTTTAAATCCGTTGGAGCGGAATACTTTTCCGGTTTGATTGTAGGCACCGCAAGTCTGATTTTGAAGTAATACTCTGCTGCGTGTCCGTAACCTTCAAAGTATAGGATTGTTGAAGTGCGAGTTGTATCTCTAAAACATTTATTGAATATCTGCATTGCTTCTTAGGGCTTCCGCCGATGAATCAACCTACCCTAACGGGAACCTAGCTTCTTAAAGAATTGATTTATATAATTTCTAGCTTTCAAATTTCATCTGTTAGCTAAATGGGTTCAAAGGAAATTCTTCGTGTTGGTATCGGAAGCGAAGGGGATCTACTAACCAGAAAATGTATTCGATCCATTCAACTGACCAAAGACTGTTATGAATATCCTGGGCTATTTGCTGAGATGATGTTCATTGCAGGAAATTATTGGAATTTCGATTTAAGGTGCTGCGTAACAGTATATATCCTTTTTGATGAATGCAATATACGACCATGATTAAAGCTTATGAGTCAATAATGCCAACAGTACATAATAACAAGAGTACATAATAACTAAGAGTGTAACATGCGTCAAGCTCTTAGTTATTTGGCTTGGGGACATGATCTGCACGATAACGGCTGACTCCCCCACAAATTAGACCCATCACTTCAAAGAAATTAGCACGCTATGCTTGTTTGCTGAAGCTCGCAACAGACGCACATTGAACCAACTGACTAGTTGTGTTTTCGAGCTTTAGAACGGAGGCATAGCGTGCGAATTTCTTTGAAGTGATGGGTCTAATTTGTGGGGGGGGGGTCAGGTCAGCCGTTATCGTGCAGATCATGTCCCCAAGCCTAATAACTAAGAGCTTGACGCTTGTCACACTCTTAGTTATTATGTACTCTTGTAATAACTAAGAGTGTGACAAGCGTCACGCTCTCAGTTATTAGGCTGCGACATGATCTTCACGACAACGGCTGATTCCCCACCGCAAATTTAGACCCATCACTTCAGAGAAATTTGCACACTATGCCTACATTCTAAAAGCTCAAAAACACAACTAGTCGGTTGGTTTAAATGTGCGTCCGTTGGGAGCTGTAAAACACAAACATTGTGTGCAAATTTCTTTGAAGTGATGGGTCTAACTTGTGGGGGGCTCAGCCGTTATCGTGCAGATAATGTCGCAAGCCTAATATCTAAGAGCGTTACGCATGTCACATTCTTAGTTCTTATGTACTCTTGATAATAGTCATACGGTATTGTGTCCTAGAAACTTTGAATATAATTAAAACGTTTGTCCAGTGTTACATGCTTTATCGTCTCTAATGTGTTCCTGTCTAAATGCTCTTTTTGTGCTCATCAATGTTTTCTGTTTTTAATTGCTCAACGTGTCCATTTCGATGACGTTACCTCTTACACTTGTTTACACTTCAAAGTGGTATTAAAAATGGAAATATTTAAGAAAAATGCACAAAATTGAATCTAAAAAATCCGGTAAACAGGCCGTTATTATAAGCGTATTGTGAAGGCAACTGTCTTTTGTGTAAGTGTTGCAGGAAGGGTGGCCAGCGTCGTGAGGTCAAGCCACGTATATGAAATTATTTTAATGCCATTTCAGATTTTTGGTCTCAAAAGATGGTCGATGGGGACTATTGAAGCAGAATGCGTCAAAGCCTGATGGATATTTTCAGGACATCGTCGACGGAACAATTGATACTACTGTGCCCTCCTTTACGCAAAGTGCTGAACGCTTTAAACTGGTCGATTTCACCAAATATTGCTTCTTTGACTCAAAATTATTTCTTGTTAACAAAGAGTGGTCAGGTCATCTCCCCGACCAATTGTACTTCATTAAATCTGTTAACGTTTGGATCTGGGCATTGTTCATATTTCTGACAAGTATGACAAGACTTGATCACCGTTTCCAACTAGGAAAGTTTCATCTACACCGCTTGCTAATTGGATGTCTTATTGCAGTTCAGATTCTAAATACACAAATCAATGCAATTTTTCAAGTTGAGTCGGTAACATCTTCAAGAAAATTACCATGGACAAGCATTCAAGATGTAGAGAATGGGCTTAACATTGGATTTAAGTGGCTGGTTTCAACTAAATTCCCAGCATGGGAAAGCTACCTCAGCCATAATTTGGTGACTCAACTAAGAGAGCATCCACATCGTACAACAATTCAACCCTGGACGATAGCAAATCATGAAAGGTTGGGGCACGCGATTACTGGGTGTTCAAACTGTTTTGCCTACATTGATAGAATGTGGGCATATAAGCCCTCCCAGTACAGTACAAAGCTGGCTACATTTATTGATCCAAATGTGAACTTTGTCATACTTAGCAGTCTTGTTAACAAGACCAATGAGCGGTTGAAACGTAAACTGGACCATGTATTTTTCTTGATAGAAGAACACGGAATAACTGTGAAGCTGTTGCGAAAATATCTTCCTGAATCTAGAGAGATCGAGCAATCCAGCTGGCTCACCTACAGGAGTCTTCCCTCTAGATCCTTTATCCCTACCCTTGGTTTATACTTGACTACTTCAGCTTTCACCGGTATTTCCTGCTGTATTTTCGAAGTATTGCTTCAGCTTAACACGAAGCCCTCAAGAGTATTACCAACTAGCTTTGCTGATAATGAATCGAATGCATAAGTTGAACTTTGATTGCTGGTTCTGGAAGACACCACACTACGGAGTATTATCGAACAAAAATCATGTGTAGAACCAACTATCAGACGTTAATATAATAATGTCTTCTAGGTTGTGGTTGTAGTTTACGACATAAGTTGTCATCACATCATAAGCCTGCCGCAACAACTCTAATCATGTCATGGATGCTACACAACATAAGCATTTTCAATGTGATCGCAACTGTAGCTGCTAATGTGGCCTCATTGTTTTGAATAATTCCTCTAATTCCATTATTTAGAACGTCTATATTGATATCGTCGAAAATGGCAGCTGCAGTATGTATGCATCTGAAACCATGCTGGCGGTTGAAGACAACCAGTCATGTACAATACTGACCTAGATTTTTGCAAAATTCTCTTATTTTAATAACATGTAGGCAGCCGTACTTGTGTACACAACGAAATACTGAATGCTAGAACGTAGAAGCACAATAGCTTAACATCTTTTAAGAATAAAATAATTTTTAAAAAACTAAAAAGTCTCTGCCCTTAGGTATAGCTCCAAGCTATATTTTAGCTCCAAAAATATGCAACCATTTAGGTTGCTGGCATCTGTTGGCATTGTTGACATCTGCGAAGGAACAACATATTCCATCGCTTAAATGGCTGCTAACCTAATTTGCATAACATCTGCGTATACTTAATTACATTTGATGTATGTGCATTTTACATGAAGGAGTATAAATATCATTGCAAATGTGTAAAATTTCATTCAAAACCGATTAAAGCCAAAGAAAATGCCCGTCCAGCTGGATATTGCAATTTAAAGTATTGTGCATGTGCTACTTGTAAACATTTATTGGGGCTAATCCTCAATATCATTGACACCATATTGTTTATGCTTGCGTATTATTGGTAATAAGAATTAACCTTAATATCTTAATGAACAAAAATTCTTGTGACTAAAGATTTTTATGTTGAAGTAGAAGTTCAGCTATTCCAAAATCAGATGTAAACTCCACTAATTCGAAATATGCAAATTGAATATTGCAAAGGTCTTGCTGGAAATTCGCAATAACCGTTGGCGGAACCTCCAAAACCTGAAAGTTTTAAAAACGGTAACGCAAATTGTGAAAGATTAAGCTAATTATATTGTTTTGCATAAATTCATGAATTTCGGACCAAAGGCTTTTTCTCCAAGTGACTCGACTTTACTGTTGAGATTGTGAGTGAATACTATAGCAACTATTAGATCGAAGATTCCAACTTCCGACACGGCATAACTCATTACGTAAACATAAGTTTGTCACAATTTGAAGATAAAAACTATGAAAACTGTGATCAGTGAAACTGGTTGCAAATACCACTGTACAGCATTGTATCTTGTAGACCGTACATAGCTGATAGATGATTAAATTTATGACACGATATCACAGCCCTTTTTGTGCACTAATATTGTTATGACTTTGATGAGTAGAAAGATGGAAAAACTTTAAAAATAGATATTAAATACTCAAAGCAAGTGGCAGAAAAGCTTTACAAAATCGCTGAAAATAATTTTTTACGCAGTATAAGAATTCTACTGCGCAGCAGGCCTACAATTAGGGTAAATGATACTAAACTACTCTTAACCTTCTGCAGACGCTTTTGCTCGCTAGTTGATGTTAAGGCAAACTTAAAATTGGAAGGTTTTTCTTGGACGTTTTCTAAGCTTTGAATGCTCATCTTTCAATTTGAATCATCTTTGGATACTAAAATGAAGCAGCGTGGGTGGGGTTAGGAAGAAACCAAGGACAAGCCCGAACGGGAGGCGTCAAGACCTGGCCCCGAACCGGGCCAAGAGGGGAGGGAGGGGGGAGGCGGCCGCCCTCACCCCGAATGAAGGAAGGGTCCCGCCGAGCGACCACCCCCGCCCGCCCGCGCGCAGCAACAGCCCACCCCCCCACGGGACCATCAGCTGAACTCCCATTGCAGGCTTATCAATCTTTCCTATGCCTGCTTCCCACATCCCCCGGGCCAAAACGCACAAAACCCGAATCGAACCGAGAGCGCATCCAGCGCAGGGCAGGTCTTACAAAGTAGCGTGGGCGGGGTTTGATACACCCAGGAAGCCAGCATAGCGAAACTGCAGCTAACAAATGACGCAAATGGGCTCATTTATGCGACTGATTATTAAGTGGTTAATATATGGAGCATATGTTTGTGCTGAAAAACCTATAACTAGAAAGCAATAGCGTAATTTGTGACTCACCAATTAGATACAACAATGGGCCTACTTCTTTAAAGATTAAAATGGTCGGATTAAACGGATTAAAAATCAGCCGGACTAAAATTTTAACTTTTATTTCTTTAATGCTGGATTAAACGAATTAAACGGATTAAAATTAACTCGTTTAATCCACGAATTAAAAATGGACGGATTTTAATCCATTTAATCCGCCATTAAAGAAAGAGCGATTAAAAATTTTAATCCGCCAACGTCTAATCCGTTTAATCCGCGTAACTGCACAAGGATTAAAATTCAGTTGAAAATGCAGGCGACGGATTAAACGGATTAAAATTAGTCTTTAAAGAAACAGCGAATAAGCAGGTCGGATTAAAATTAACTCGTTGATTTTTTTAATTCGAAGTGTGAAAAGAAAAAGAAACAGGATTAGATTAAAATTTTAGTCCTAGGTGCATTAAAGAAATAGGATTAAGTTTAATCCGTTTAACTCGTTTAACTAGCTGTATTAAATTTTAGTCCGTTTAATCCGAGGTGCTGTTTATTTAATGCGGATTAATTTTAATCTAATCCGTTTAATCTTTAAAGAAATAGGGCCAATGTCAGTGGGGTTGTCCTTCATTCTAGTTTGTGACCAAATAGGAATGAAAGTAGCCAAATTTCTGCAATCGTGCTTAGATTTCAGCAGCTGACACAAGTTCCCACAGCTCTGCCTAGTGTCTGCTGTCTATTTACTAATTTTTGGCGCAGTTAACACTGACACTTTCGATACTTGTCTGGCTACGTTCAAGCAGACAATGTCACTTTCCTGTTTCCTACTATCTGGGCTCAGTATCTGTTGTAATTCAGAAATTAGGGTCACATGACGCAATACAACCCAATCAGCTAATACTGCAGCTCCATAGTAGTTATATTGTATATTCTCAATAACTTGGGAGAATGCTGGCCGTGTTTTCAATTTTTGAAGTTTTGAAAATTAAATTGAAGATGAATGAAACAATATATAAATAAACAAGTATAAAGAATTTCATAAGTATGGTTCTTTAAATTATTATGCAGGTAACTCTTTGAGCAAACGTTGTGGAAATTGCATTCTTGTAGTTTTCTAAGGGCTTTATAATAGAGCCAGTTAATCGAGTAGAAACTGAACTGGTTAACTATTTTGACCCTGTGCTCGAAAAGGACTGAGTTAATTTTAACTCTTTTAACTAGTTTACTAGGCTGCGCGAAAAGGCACAATGCAAACATCTTCCGATTCCTGTTCATGAAAAAAATCCCTTTCTGAACACCTGATCCCAATTCCTGAGTCTGTTCCTGAAATCAGACCCTTGTTCCTGTTCCTAAAAATAGACTCCAACTGCTGACCTTGTTCCTGAAATTAGGCCCATCCAGGTTCCTGTTCCCAGTTAGACGCCACTGTACCTGGCAGCCCGTTCCTCATTGATACAGATCAATTCAGTAAAAAATACAGTCAGTAAAGGAAGCAGACAGTTTAGGCAGAGCTGCGAAAATTTGCGTCTGTATTTCTGCTCAAATCTAAACACGAATGCAGAAATTTGGCTACTTTCATTCCTACTTGGTTACAAACTAGAATGAAGGACAAGTCCACTGACATTGTTGTACCTAATTGGTGAGTCACAAATTACGCTATTGCTTTCTAGTTCTAGTTCTAGTTTTGTCACCACAAACATATGCTCCATATATTAACCACTTAATAATCAGTCTCACGAATGAGCCAATTTGCGTCATTTGTTAGCTGCAGTTTCGCTATGCTGGCTTTCTGGGTGTATTAAACCCCACCCACGCTGCTTCATTTTAGTATCCAAAGATGATTCAAATTGAAAGATGAGCATTCAAAGCTTAGAAAAGGTCAAAGAAAAACCTTCCAATTTTAAGTTTGCCTATAAACCATCAACTAGCGAGCAAGAGCGTTTGCGGAAGGTTAAGAGTAGTTTAGCAACATTTACCCTAAGTGTAGGCCTGCTGCACAGTAGAATTCTCATACTGTTATAATTGGTCATCGCTCAAAAATGCGAAGAACAAAAATGCAAAAATCGCTTAAGTATGGAAAATTGCAGCTTTGGATCTTCATGAGATAAGCTAATTTAACTTCAAACGTGCCGCCGTGTCGGTTTCTTTGATGTTTGTTTAAATCAGCTTATCTTATGCATGCATGAAGAAGCAAAGCTGCAGTTTTCCATACTTGTGCATTATGATGAGACGCAAAATGTAGCCCAATTGCTTGACTTGATTCAGCTCACAGCTTTTGCTAGCCGTGATTAAACCCTCCAAAAGTGTTAAAATCACCCAGTTTTGGGGGTTAAAGTGGGATAATTTTCGAAGACAGCTTTTTTGAGCGATGACCCAATTATAACTTTCACGCAGTGCCATGAGAGCTTTCAAACTAGCCCAAGTTTGTAGCGATCAGGGCAACTTTTATTTTTCGGGATATGGGCCCGCTGGAACCACGTGCCGCCTCAAATCCAATTAATTTATACATATTCGTGTTCTCCTGAAGGAGACCTTAAGTTTGCGACCAAACGCTACTACTTTTCGCTTGTTATTGCTTTTCCTACAGTTTTTAAAATTTATGACATCTTAAATTTTAAAAATTTAAAATTTTCTAAAATTTTTAAAATCTCTTATTTCTGAGCTTTCAGAAAATATATACATTGTCATACCTAACTTGAACAATAAACTCTCCACAAAATTCACTCTTTTGGTCCAGTTTAAATTGGCTAGACTATAGTAAAATCGTCTAGACAAACGTCACTAGACAATTGTCAGAAAATCATTGATAACTTTTCGAAACTAACATTTTCGATGAAACATTCAGAACAGCACTACTTATTGATTTTCAAGCGACCCTGAGAAAATTTTAAAATTTGGTTGATATTTGTGAATATTGTGATTTTCTTGAATATTTATGGTTAATCCACTGTTTCCTCACTCGCAATGCTATTACTCGCAGTAGCATTGCGAGTCCGTCAAGTCCAGCAGTTTGTTTAGCTGATCTTGTCTAGTGGAAATGCTGAAGGCAACACTCTAAATCCGCACTAGCAAGTAGCATGCTAGTACTAGCAAATCCGCACTAGTTGATCACCAGAATTTTATGGAATTGGTACCAGATCGCAAGGTCTGAGGTTCGATTCTCACTTTGACAATATATAATGATGTTACATTGCTTTCCTGAGCAAAACGGCTAACAGCTTCGCCTTTCAGATGACGGATGGGTAGGAACGTGTACTTACGTGCGTACAGGGCAGCGCAAGCTTTAGCAGAAACACTAAGGGCGACTGAAACACATAGTTAAGCTAGGATCGTTATTCGAGAACGCCCGAGTCTTGCTGCTACTAGAAATAATGCTGCTTTCTGGTAGGAAATTGCTACTAAGTTAGTGAAAAGAACACGTAAATAAACTATCAAAAGTGTCAAGCAGCTTCTGACTTCCAGACTGCCAAGAGTAATATTGACGATGCCGTAATATAAGCCAGCATTCAGCAACTGTCGACCGGTGTATATCTTTACGAAGTGGTCAGATAGTCAATGTCACCAACTTCCACTCTAAAGCTTAAATTAACACTCTCACAAGCCTTCATCACAAACTATGCGTAGAAAACCAGCAACCGCTTTTACTGTATTTATCATTTACGAGTATCAGAGACCCATTTGGAATTCTTAGGATGAAAGGAAAACTTTAATAAAATTTAAGATTTCAAAAAAGTTAAAAATTTAATTTAGTTATTTTGTCTTCAGTCACTGACAAGTTCCTGCAGAACTTGATCGAGAAAATTTTTGTTTACGTTTTCGGAATAAGTTATTCTGAAAACATAATGTTATGGGGCCCAATATTAAATGCTGTATATATAAGTGATTTGTTTCCTTCGCGTTTGTGTTAGACAGACAGTTCGGATGTATATCTGTTCTGTATATTGAAATAGAAGAAGGGGTAGTGGCCGTTCTGTGACTGGGCACATGTTCTATCACTATAGGATTGACTTAATCCAAATTTTTGAATAGAGATTCAATCCGGGTCGAACCCTCAATCCAAATCCAGTCCTGTCAATGAACCCGGATTGAAGAATTAGAATTGAGACATGGCGGGATCTGGCGACGGCTGACTGAGATTTCAAATTTCAATCTAAAAAAGCTGGCTGAAGTCGGACTCTGCACAATTCCATTTGGATCGATTTGAAAAATAGTTACCCAGAAGAGAAATATCAAAGATTGATAACGGGATCGAGAATTTTGTTGACACTTTGGTTGAAATCTCGGGCCCAGCTAAACTTAATCCCGATCCAAAACTTCTTGTTAGAAATTCGGTTCGTAAGAAGATGAAGACAATCCAGAAATTTTGGGGTTAACTCCAAGACAAGTTTTATCTACACTCACACGCTCCTGGACGATTTAAGCTTTAACCTCCTTTCTCGTCGAAACTGACGCATTAACTAAATCCGAAAATAGCAAATTCGATAAACTGATCTTCTCAGATGATCTCATGATCCAGCAAAAATTTGATTGATTGCTGGAGCAGATGTGTCTTCTTTCTGTGCCTAAATCAAGCAACTGTTATCACGACAATGATGCTTATTCATTGTAATTCAGACAGACAACTAAGACAGCAATTATATTAATAGCTTTCACTGGTATAAGATGAAGACTTGTCACTGCTATTGCTAACGTCTGTGCGCTCTTGCTGCATCCATTATTTACTGGGCTGTGCTGCAACTGAGCTCAACTGTCAAAACATTTTAGTGCTGAGCTCAGTATCACCCGTCTATAGAAGCATGAGCATCCAATTACGGTAATAGTGTATTTACGGTTTCATTGGAGGTTCTGCTACAAGATAGCGTGCTACCGTAATGCCAATGCTATGGCTGTTCGACATACTTTTAAACAAACAAAAGGTAAGAAGTAAGACAGTAAGAGATAACAGTCAAACGTCCAAAATCTGTTCCAGACCAAAACCTAAACTTATCTTTTAGTCACTGCAACTTTCTGTAGATGGTAGATCACATCTCCCGTTATTTATTAGCTACAAGTATTGTAGGAAGCAAGCATCACAGAGCATATGTAGGTATGCAGACGCAAATCAGACAATGCATGCATGCTACCCAAATTCTGACCAGAATAATGCTGTAGTTGAAACAGAAAGAGTTACTTGCACATGTAATTGTACTAGAAAATTTCAGCCATTTCAGCCTACTTTAACTTTACTTTAGCTAACACTTTACTTAAATGCCAATTTAGAAGTGAGCGCTATATTTGGATTTCAATGCGTGAAAAGATGCTGTGATATAGATGATTCATTGACATCTTTTGAGTCTTATGATTTCAGAAAATGAGTGGAAATGATTCTTTCATATGTTCCGTTGATTTTTCAAAGTGGTTCCTTAATTTGTTTTTGCTATTCATGATCGGATTTGGCATATATACTATGGGCGATGTCTTTACAGCGGTGTACCAGGGGCAAAAGCAAGTTGAAACGCGATTTCACAAAGTGTCCTCGCTTAAGTTGCCGGATTTAGTTTTGTGCCCGTTCTTCAGGTATCATCGTCCGACATTATAATCATTTAGATTAACATTCATTTTTAACTGTTAACTGATCTTATCTAAAACAAAATAAATGCAATAGATTATGTGTGCTGCCTCGCCTTGTCTTAGATGTGTGAGATTGTCTGTTGACAGATAATTTCATAGAGATGTGCGCGTCAATTGCATAACAACATAATTTGCATAATTTGCATAACGCAGCGTCTCAGTGGAAAGTCGGGCAGGTTTTGGGTTTATTAGTCAGTTGTGTGGGGGCAGCGTTGTCAGTTGGGGGTTTCAAAGTTGGCGGGTAGGTTTCAGGGTGAGTAAGTACGAGCAATAAAGCTGGGCTCTTCGGTCCATAAAGTAAGAAGTTTGTTTCTTATGCTTTCGACTTGGTGCGACAATTTTTGACAATTTTAATAGTTTTTGTAGAAGTCTCTGAAGGTCATTGTTTTGAAAGCAAAGTAATCACGTGGTACCCATTTACTAAGTAGCTCAACGTGGTGGTATTATTGCCCGTATTTTGGATGATAACTTTCGCGAATGTCATCCAAAATGTTTGAAAATTTCAGGACACAATACTTCGGTGTTCATGAACACATTAGATACAATCCCTGAGTCTTTGTTTGAAAATTTAGAGTTCGCTGAAATTAGCCAAAGGAAACAAGGGCTTTGGATTATCTAAAACCATATTTAATCGAAAGCGCTCGTGAACCTGTATAATTTTGCTTTTGGATCGAAAGGCAGAAACTGACAGACACTCTGAACAGTTTATGCACACTATAATTTCGTGCTTTCCGTAATCTCGACCAGCAATAGAGATTTCTTCTGATAATCCGTTAAAAACAGAATCTGACCAACATAGACTCGTCGGTGCGGCCGAATGCACAACGATCTGCTGATCCACTACGGATTTGTAGTGTTGGATAAAAAGTTTTCATAGACTTGACGGAATTAACTCAGCCAGTTGCTGGGATTGACGAAATCGCAATGTCTGTGCAAGTAGTAAAACTCAACGGATTTATCATAAAATCATATCTTACCTCAAATAGCAAATAAGTTTTTCAATTTATTCACAGTTATTTGAAAAATGATAACACGAGATATACGGAAAATTTCGCTGATAGATGTTGAAATTTTGAAGTTTTAAATTTTTTAATGCTAGTTTAGTGAAATTCGACTGCAGCAGTTCACTGGCACTAGTAACTTCCTACCTTCCTGTAAACAATACGCACGCACTCAAAAGGAATCAAAAAACTTTTAGTAACATTTTCAGTCACAGTAAAGGGCTGGTTCTGTTTCAGAAATTTCCAGATGGATTTGAAATTTACTGAATTATCTTTTAATTTACGATCTGAGGCATAGAGATTTCGTTGGGATTCCATTAGGGATATCGGGTAGAGATTCCGTATCTGGAAACAGTACATGTTGTAGATACAATAAGAAGAAATTGGTCAAGTGGTTAGTGGAAATGGGACTGCCAAGCCATTATTCCGATGAAATGGACAGTCTGATTGCAGCGATGTTGTTTGTGCCCTACGTTTTCCAGTATCTGGACATAGTGGCCTACGTAATGAATAATGGTCCAGGCGGATTCTTTACCATGAAGAAAATTGAAAAAAATATTTCATCTAAAAATTGGACAACAATCGAACTCATGAATGCAATATCTTTCAGTTGCAATGATTTCATCAAGCAGTGCAGCATAGATGGAAAAACCTTGAATCAGACTGAGTGCTGCAAAAATGCTACCTACTTTGTGAATCCTTCTGGAGCATGTCCAATAATACGGACACATAAACAGGGAAGAATTGGACTAGATACCGGTTAGTTTGTTTACAACATAGTATTTTTGCAGATTTCGCCAATTAACTTTATAGGTAATCATAAATTTTCTGAAGTATGAACTATGGGATTGAGGCCGAAAGACTCTTGCTTTTGGCTTTACAAATTGTGAAATCCATCATACTCACCAACAATTCTAGTCTCTTGCACCAGTCATTAATTACCTATTTGTTAAAGTTGTATAAGCATTTATTTCTCCCCCGACTTCCTATTTTCTCATTTTTTGCTTAGTAGACAAAACTACAAAAATCTGACAAGCTTACAGAACCTTATAACTTGCGATAGTGTTGCACTAACAATTTTTTATTTCCGTTTTTCTGCTGTTTCTCTTATGCTTGTTCAGCCCGGACTCTCACATGCATTATGCTTGATAAAGATACTATCTTCGTAAATGCGTAAACCATGGTTTAAAATAGGGTTAGCATGATTTGTGTATTAAATCTAGTCCTTCACTCCACAGAACTTGTTTCCGATTCATGTAGATACGTTCATGCGTATAGAAATGGAAATTCCAAAGTCGGAAGCCCATTTTCTCTGTTTTACTTGATGAGTCATGCCTAAAGTTAAAACAGAGTTTTTAATCACTCAGCAAAAATTTCTCAATGCATGAAATTTACAGAAATATGCTAATTCCAATGGTGAATTGCTTATTAAACATTATACAATATTATAAGGTTTGTTAATAGTTCCCTATTAGATGATCATACTAAGTATAAACTAATTACACCTACATGTAGCTCTGTCTCTACAATTGCTATATCTCTATCTCATTCTGTATAAGTGCTGTCCTTACTGAATGACTGTCAGAAAACGAGGTGGGAATTGGGGAAGGGGTTCCGAGCCTTCTCAGAACGACAAAATACCGGTAGACCCTGTCTCAAACAGGCTATACACTTGAAGGTAATGTTTTACTGCCGTTGTAAAGCTAGCGCCAATTTATATCATACGAGTTTATTAGAAGTTGAAGACACTCGACAGACGCTCAGCATTTTGCCATGGCTGCGTAAAGTTTATGAATCGGTTAGCTAATAACTATTCGAGTAGTTGATGGAAGTTATAGTGTTCGTTGTTATTTATTTAGGCTTTGGGTGAAGTCAAGTATCTTTTGATTAGCGGTCTCTATCCACCCATTCTTAGGTTCTGGTGAGAAGACGAGCTGTTGTCTTCTCGTCGCACAGCAAGAGTACATAATACGTAAGAGTATGACAAGCGTCATACACTATGTATCATAGGCCTGCTACATCCTCTGCACGCTATCGGCTGAGCCCCACCCAATAATTCAGACCCCCCCGCACACCCGATCCCTATACATGTGCCGAGTCCAAACGGGGAATTGAGCTCGTGCTTGTATATTTTGTACACAGATGTGTAAATCATATTAGCCTGGACCCCATACATAAATTGGGCCCCCGTCAAGCTTAACATGTAAGTATGCTAACATATAATCCGATCGCCCGGTTGTACCCCGTACATGTTTTGGGGCGGGGTCAAGGGGGGGACTGAATTATGGGAGGGGGGTCAGCCGATAGCGTGCAGAGGATGTAGCAGGCCTATAAACATAGCGTACGACGTTTGTCATACTCTTTTATATTATGTACTCTTGCAAGTAATAAATGAACAGATCATTTTTCATTGTATTATAGGCATGATATTTGACATAGACTTATCTCCTACTAATCAGACGGCGCAGGCGTTAATGCCGCAAAATGATGGGATAGCCATGGGCGTTTTGGGGCCATCAGGGATGGTCACCAAAGAATATATACAAGTTCTACCAGATACATATGCTTCATTGGGCTTAAATTTGATAACATATCGTCGCCACAAAGGACGGTTCAATAGCTGTGGCGACGAAAATTATCAAGAATGTATTATGGCTTGTTTTTATGATCATCTTTCGCAAGGAGCTGCGATGAAATCTGAATCCTGCCGCAGCTGCCATGGATTACTTCGCACTAATGTTTCCATTGGAGAAAGAAAACCTCCGTGCAGCCTATCAGAGGATACGACCTGTTACTTAGCCTTTGTAACTGATTTATTAATCAATAGAAAGGTGGTGGAATTTATGGCAAAATGTAACGAAGTCTGCAAACCTTCTTGCGCTGAAACGTTTTATTATAAGGATGTATCATATTCAAGGTATGGTAGCGAAAAAATTCAAGTTGAAAGAATAGAACATGCATTATCTTGCTCAGCACCGAGAAATCGGCAGCCTTGCAAGCAACCACATCTGAATCTCATTTGCCTATGGCATAAACTTTAGTTGCACAGACGGTAATCGAAGGTAGTTCGCGCAAATAACAAAATTACTTTTGAATATGCGAAACTTGGTAAGCAGGACATGTGCCCTTTGCCAGGCAAACCAATCGGCTATTTGTTTTCTGCATTATATTGTACCAGTTTTACTCAGATATCTGATAATGACAAGCAAAGCTCAAAATTGAAATATCTGACAGCAAGAAAAAGCTTTAAATTCAACCATGGCAGTATTTGTGGCGTTTGACAAATACCATTTTCGTGGTAATTGATAAATTCTTTTTATAGACTGAAGCCAAGAAGAAACAGCACTGGCTTGACGGAATCAGCTTCCATCAAGTTGCACGTATTTTTCAAAAAGCTGGAGAAGCAGGAATTAATCGAACGACTCAAGTACGATTTGAGTGCCTTGATTGCAGCAATAGGCTCCACTACGTCACTTTGGGTAAGCGTATAATCAACGGAAAGCGGCAAAGTTTGACTTTTCAATTTCTCTGTAGCAACCATAGAATAACGTGGGAATATTGGCTGGACGCAGACTCTTCCGACCGACAAAAACGGTTACACCCCCTAGATAAGAAAAAAGGGCATACCCTGTCGTCCGGAAGGGTAAATGTAGGCCCGTAGTGATTTTACCGAAGATGGTATATATAGCAAATTTCAGCGATTTTTTCAAAACATTTTTAAAATAGCTAAAACTTGCATTTTCACTACATACTTACGGGCCAAAAATGAAAAATTCCCAATTTTTTCAAAATTCAGGTAGACCCCTTAAAATTTATCAGAGTTAGACCTTTCGCCGGAGTCGGGGTAGACTTCTACAATCGGATCCCGATTTAATGTATGATAGTTCCAGCGAGAATAATGAATTTTGTTCTGGATATGCTACAAATTTGGGGATTGCAGCAGTTTTCTTCACTTTTCATTAACAAATCTACATTATTACATGCCTAATCTCACAAGCCAATAATTCAAATAAAAGAAATCAAATGTCTAGAATTTAATTTTTGACAAGGATTACTAGTAGCAAATCCTCTATACCTTCTTGCATCTAATAGTGGTAAACAACGATAAGTGACCAGAATCAATTTTTCCCGTCCTTCCAAATATCACTACTATAAAATCGAAGAATAGGAGAATCAAAATTACATCTCATTCTTTTATCGAACCACATCATAAAATTCCTCTGCAGAATAACGCGTACAAGTGCATTTCTCTGATTCACACCCAGCAATCGCTCACTTAAAACATTTCAACAAAGCAAATTGTAGGTATTACTCGCTTCTTTTCAAGCCATTGACAAAATTCCACGATTATAATACTGCCATGAAAGGCAAGAAAGTTAATTTTTACTGGCATTATTCATTATAAGTTAATTCACGTTTAGATTGGTGAATCCTTGCTGAGTATCGTACAGATGTTAATGAAGTTCCTTATAATGGCGTTTAGATCATTCTACAGATTGAATGGACGTCTGTAGACAGATATTGGCTAAACCATACAGTATTTGTAATATACCTAATGAATAAACTGCAATACTTGTACATATATCTTTGTGCACTTCTCCTGTGCAGGCACAAATGATAGGCCGGTTGGAACATGTCTTTCCCTTTTGGTAATGTATGATATGTGTAATCGGTAACTATTGTAGTGTTTGTAGTGTGCTTATTCGTAACAACTGTACCTTCTTGGATTAGACATCGACATTCGATGATAATAAATGCAATAAAAAATAATATGATGATAATAAAATAAATGCAGGCCTGCACACTGTGCAAGGCCAATAAATATAAAATAATAGGAGATAATAACTAATAACAAGAGTACATAATAGATAAGAGTATGACAGCTGGCAGGCTCTCCGTTATCTGCTTTAGGTACATGCTCTAAACGCTAACGGCTGGCCCCCCCAAAATGTGTACCCAGTACACGTTTCTGTACGCTCACTGGCCGAATCTTTACGTGTTAAAGCTTGAAAACACACCGCCTGCGTGCGTCCAATTTGTGTCTGTTTCGAGCTTTATAATGCAAAGATGTGCAAATTTGAGTTGAGTTGAGCACGTTGAGTGAGCATACACATTTGTGGGGGGTCAGCCGTTAGCGAACAGAGCATGTACCTAGAGCTGTAACAGAGAGTTTGCCTGTTGTCCCACTCGTATATTATGTACGCTTGCTAATAATAAATAGTAATAAGAAGAAGAAGAATAAAAACAGATAATAAATAATAATAAATAATACTTAATTTCTAGATTTTTGCTATGCACAGCTGTTAAATTTGATGCAAGCATTGTGATTCTATCAAAAGAAGATTCGAGAAGCACAGTATCAAGTCCAGTTGTTTAGATTAAAAGAGTTAAGGGGGGTCCAGCGTGAAAAAATTTTATAGTACGGATTTCGCTCATTTGCACACATTTTTTGAAAAAGTTTTCTAAAATTTTGACCTAAAATCGCTTTAAGACGGTGCAAAAACGCCTAAAACGTTAAAAACAAGCCTTCGTTTGATGAAAAAAGGGCTAAATTACAAAAAATTTTTGGCCATTTTCGATATTTCTGAGGTTTCGAATTCTGGGGGGAGTTGGGGGGGTACCCCCATCACATTTCGGAGGTCGGCCAAGATTTACCCCCCCAGACCCAAAGCTCCAGGGAAACTATGGGGGGGACCCCCCCTAAATTTTCGATTTTATGCCATTTTGGCCACTTTTTGGCCAAAAATCTGGGGGGAGGCCGCCAAAAATTGTCATTTTGGTGGGGGGGTCCCCCCGCCCTAACACAGCCATGGTTGGGGGCAGGCGCGTAGCCAGGGGGAGGGGGGCGAGGGGCACCCCCCAGTGGCGGATCCAGGATTTTAAGAAGCGGGTCCCGCTGAAAAAATTTAATTTTTCGGGTGGGGGTAAAATTTTCTTTTTCCTGGAACAAGATATTTTTACAAGAAAATTTTGTATGGAATGGCTAGTTCACTTCCCAATTGGAAAATAATTGTATCCCGCCGTGAGTGAAGCAAAGCATGGAGAATTTACACAACAAGAACACGCTGGGTCTGGGGGGCGGAGCTCCCCAGAAGTTGAAGAATTTTTTGAAATTGGAAAACATCCATCATGCGAACTTTTGAAAAGATTAAATAAATAAAATGGAGATGTATACGTATATAACCATGGGGGGAAAATCCACCCCGTTTTTGGGGGGAAAACCCACCCGCCTCTTGGACCAAATGTAGGAGCTATGGGCTCCAAAGCATAGCAGCAGAAGGCGCGACTCTTTCTTACCAATGTGTGCAAAGATCAAGTCATTTGGTTCACTCATGCTCATTTTATAACATTTTGAAAATGACACCTACTTTTTGGTCCAATCATGCCAAAATTTTGCAAAAGTTTGGACCGATGTAACTTTTGACTGGGTTGGGCTAGAAACTTTTTGCAAATATCTGCAATGATGGCAAGTCTTCCTCTTTGCACACAGCCAAAATTAGATCGATCCGATGCACCGTTGTTCTGGCACATGGGGGGGTCTGGAGGCGGAGCACCGCAGAAGTTGCAGAATTTTTTGAAATCGTAGAAAATTCAGCAATTCAAATGTTTAAAAAGATTAGTCAACATGAGATGAGTTATTGAGTTGTATATACAATCGATCAGAGAAGACCAAAATGGGAATTGGATGCTTTTCAGATTTTTTCACTGCCATTGTTTATTCTAGAGCACTTTCAGAAGCTGCCAATTATCAATCTTGCATTGACCATACATATAAAAGTGTAAAAGCACGCTCTATTCTAAGCCTAACACGCTCTCGGTAAGCCAGGTAAAGTTTGAACATAATGGGAGTGATGAGAAGGGTTTTATTAGCCAAAATTCAAAATTTTTGTTTTACCGCGATAAATGTGTATTAGCAGAAAGCATTAATGTCAATGAAAATTCAGGATATTTTACCCTAGAAAACATGCTTTAATGGCTCCGCAATTGGAGCTATTGCAGGAAATTTTAAATTTGAAAAAGGTATACATTGTTTGGATCGAAAATGTGACTTGTATAGTTGGATATAAAATGACACACATAAAACGTTTATGGTCGATTTTTTGTTTACTAGAAAGCAAAATTCACGTGCTTTCAGAAAAATGTAAATTTATGCAAATTAGATGGGAGAATAGTATGGTATATATAGGCTTAAGGTGCTGGTTTCCTTTCGGGTATTTTTGACTCCTACGGCTTTAATCCTTTACGCAAAGGGCTAAAACTTATGAAATAACCTATTTCCGTGCTCTTTAACATTTTAGGACCAGTCCCGTATTCTTAGGCCAAAAGATAAGAAAGTTTTGGTTTTTGGCCTTAAGCTCCCAGTAGGTAGACAAGACACGGGATTGGTTGGTATGGCTGGAAAGAGGACTGGAAAATGAACATTTTTGCTCTTACAACCTTTGAGCTATCTCCAGTGGTTAAGTCAGTATAAGCAAAAAACTGTTTAGCAAAAACTTTTTAGGGGCAAAAAATGGCCATTTTCGAGGAAATCAGTTTTTTCAAAATTACTGCCACATGTTAAGAACAAAATTGGCTTAGTTATACTCAATCGATACATCGTCCAAATGCACATTTTATGAATGCCTATTAGCCGGACTTTATTGCTTTCAGCTAGAGATTTGGCAAAAAAAACCATTTTGGCAAAACTGCGATTATTTTGTTTCGAACATCGACTTCTCAAAAACTACTCGACGGATTCCGCAGATTTTCGGCAGAAACGAAATTCGCACTTCTGCGGAGGGACGTTTTTCTTTGTTTGGGCTAACTATTGAGTCGCAAGAAAACTCAATGCGAAATTGCGAAATTTCGTGTTACTGTGCATTTGGCCGATTTTCTCGACCGTTAAGACCTGCTGAGCTAAATCCAAAAAACGTCCCTCGGCCCATATGTCCTTCATATTGTGGCACAAAAACAACTTCTGGCCGATTCTTCAGTTTTGAGAAATCGATGTTTAAAAACTTTTGGTCTATATTCATCCTGTTAGATGTCAGCTTGTCAGATTTTTCTGCTCATTTTGCCAGTTCTGTAAGCTCGTATAAATGTACAGATAATAGGCTTTAAAACGATGTATAAAGCTCTTTGCAACTCCCAAAATTGCGAAAGTTATAGCGTTTCAAAGAATCGCCACAAAAGCACTGCACCAAAGGATACCACCACCTTAAACAGATGTTAGGTCAATTTTTCCCATGTAAAAGTATGGGAAAATATACTTAGTGCAGTTTTTCCCGTTTTTGTATATTTTTACTTAGAGTATGCCGCAGTTCTAATCGAAATTTTTTTAAAAATTTGTGAAATTTATTGAAAGTTTGCTTAATTTTCACTCCTAATATGCATATAAACAGCTGACAAAATTTTCCAGGAGGGCCCGGAATGTCAAAGGAGGGGGCGCAAATCGCCAAGGAGGGCCCGGGCCACCCAGGATCCGCCACTACCCCCCCCCCCGCGAAATCGGACACAAAAGAAAATTTTTTACTGAGTTGCAGCAGCATGAATAAATATTTCGAGAAATTTTCGCCTGCGGCGCTACGTTTCAACGCAGATATCTCAAAACGCATTAGATTTTGCTTGAAATTTTCCTCCAACGGTTCAGTTGCGGTAGAAATTTCAGAGCATTTTTGAATTGCCCCCCTCCGAAATTTTTTTCTGGCTGCGCTAGTAGTTGGGGGCATAGGTGTAACAGGGATTTGGGTTGAGGGGGCCCCTACCCCGAAATTTTCGGGGCGGGCTCCCTTTTTAGACCTCCCCCAATTCCCGCCCAAGCCACCCCCAAATCTTTTTCCTATTTTTATGCCAAAAATAACATTTTCAGTTACTGCTAATGACAAAACACATCCAACCATATATATAGTTATTTTAACATCAGACAGAGGTTTTAAACTCGAAAACTTGATTAATGTTAATATTAAACTCCAAACAGATTAATATTGAGTCAGAAAGTCCATACAACTGGTAAAAACGTGTATTTCTCGCAATGATGAGCACTTTTAGCCAAAACTGTGGACATTGTTAAAATTTTTTGCAAAATTTACCCTAAGAACACCCAATTTTTGGCCAATTTTTCGCGCCCTTGGCGCTACGCCCTTCCCCCAGTTGGAAGCGGTTTTTTGGGGGTGGTTTAGAAATTCTGCTGGGAGGATTACCTACCCCCCCAACCTCCCCCCAATAAATTTCACCTATGGCTGGGGGGCCCAAATCCCGATATAAATAGTAAAAAAGTGTTAGAAAATGGAATAATATAGGAATATATTTTTTGGGACAATTTGGGCCGACAGCCCCCACCCGCCGTTGGAAACCCCCCTAATTTTTAGCCCAGGTGGTGGGGGAGCTTAGTGTGGGTAAAAATAAATTTTCGAACAAATTTTTTGTGCAGTTTTCGGCGAAGATGTGTTGGGGGGACACCCACCCCTCAGGAAAAAGAAAGATTTTTGGCTAGCAAAATGAGAAATTTTGGCCCCCTGTATTGCATTTTTTGTACGCCGTCTCTAGATTTTAGGCGCGAAATGGTAAACATGTGTCCAAAAATGGAAAAATAGAAAATTTACGGATTTTTGGGCAAGTTTCGCCGACACCTTTCCACCCTCCGTTGGAAACCGGCCGCTAACAACAAATACTTTCTTAAAACGCCTTCTCTCAACAAAGTTTTCAGTTGCTGAAGCAAAATTTAACTAGTTTCTTGCAAAGTTTTGTTCTATTGGAGGCGCCTTTCATAGGAAACAGGAGAAGAGTATTAAAGCCACTAGAAATCTTTTTCACTGCACTGCGTAACCGTGTTCCGACCACAATACGCGAATGTTCCCCCCTTTGGTTGTGTGTCGACAAGCATTATTCCCTCTCCGCTTGGTGTGGGGGGAAGCTAAAAGAAAAAAGGTCCCCGTTTGGTGGAGGTAGACACAAATGTGACCCCGTTAGGGGGGTTCCAAGGCAGGCTAAGATTGGTTCAATCTGATTGGCAGTTGACGACCCTCCCATACTGGGACCCCTTCTGCCTACCAACCCGCCCCCACCAAATGGGGACTTCCTTTTGCTACTCTCCACCAAACGTGTTTGGAAATGCACTTAAATTACCGTAATAAAATTGTTGCTAAAAGAAGAATTTGTTGGAATGTAGTCTGTAACAATTTTGATGTCATTAGAAGAAACAGAAAAATGCCACAAATTTGTCAAATTAGTTCTTAATTACATTAACCTAATTAAAGTCCTAATTAATAAAAATTACTAGGTAATAAAATACCCACCGTAAGCCTACGGCTAATTAGCGAATAAGCGATCACACACTTATGTAAGCATGCAACTAGTGCATCTGTCAAAAGAGTTTGATCACACCGTGCACACAGAAGTCACAGGAGCACGGCCAACCAGTTCCCTAAGTGGTCACTGGCTTTGTGATGACCGGTCGTGACTGGCCTACCCAGTTCCCTGGGTGGTCACTTGTTCCGGACTTTGTGCTGGCCGGCTGTGACTTGGCCTACCCAGTTCCCTAGGTGGTCACTGGTCCCGGAATTTGTGCTAACCAGCCGTGACTTGAGCCAGGCACGTAGGACTTTGTCTAGTTGTGTGTGACTCGGCTACTGGGAGGAGGCTTTGGCCACCCAGTACGGACTTGGCCGCCCGGTCCGGACTTTGGCCGCCCGATGCAGACTTTGGCCGCCCGGTCCAGACTTTGGCTATTGGCGACGGACAGTGGCTACACAGCAAGGACTTGGTCCATCCAGATCGGACTCTGTCAGCATGAGTTGGTCTTGGTCCAGCCCGAGATGGGCTTTTGCAAGCGGGTGGCAGCAGCAAAAGGGTATACACATCAAAATGGAACCGGGTATATCGCCAACGAAATGTATACCACATGTGAGACACAAGTCTTCAAGTAAATCGATGTAGCACCGTTGTGCATTTTACCTAATGCCCTGCACTTTTACTTAAATGCGCACTTACACTACTGGCAAAACTTAAGAGATTGCGTTAGATAATAGATACACACGCAAATCATGCTGTTGGCGACGTCGTATCAAATCAGGAAAAGACATTCCGCCGATATCAAATCAGGTAAAGAATTTCCGCTGAATCTGAGGCACTCAACAAATCACGCTTTTACATTTCTTGCAAGTTTGCATACAGCAAATGGAAGCTGATTTACTCTAAACACAGAAAAATGGAACCTGGTCAACATAGAACGCATAATTAATATAAAGGAAATAGCTACAACCCGGTTCGATCTGTACCGGTGATCAACGTCCCAAGGCAATTCTAAGCATTCTAAGCCCAACACTGCGACACGTTTTGCAGTTTTTGTGGGGCCGAATCGAACGGCCAATTCTGAAACGCAATTCTAAGCTGAACGCGGTGACTCGTTTGATCAACTTATGATAGATAATACGATAAAACTGTTGCAGTGCAGACAATAAAAAATCATGACAGTATTAACGATTGCTGCAGTGAGTCCCAGCCACTGACAACGATAACCCAGTACAATGTAAACGATAGGTCAAGTCGGTCTTCAAACTCTTATTACTTTGTGAGCATGCCGTACCCTTCCGCATATTATTTTTACTTGCAAACTCTTAACATAACGTAAACAGTAGAAAGAGCACACAAGAAAACCAGTTCTCTGCAAGTGTAGTTGTGAAAATCAATACGTCTAAACTAGGCCAACGACTCAACGGACAGCAAACAGCCAATGGCCAATTGGCCGGCCAACGGCCAACAGCCAACGGCCAATTGGCCCAGAAATTTTCAGCCAACGGCCAATGGCTTGGCCGGCCATTGGATGCACCGGTCAACGCCCAACACTACCCCTCTGAGACTATCGAAGTTACCAGCATATTTGGTACGTGAAAGTAGTTTCATACTCGTTCTATTATGTACTATTATCCTATTATGTATTTGAATTATGTTAAGTATGAAATTACGGCCATAGGTTAACGCGGGGGGGTCTGGGGGGGTCTGGGGGGTCCAAGCCCCCCCCAAACCCGGACAAGATACAAGTCCTATCGCCGTCGGGGACAAGGGGTAAAGGAAATAATGGCCAAGGGTAACCAAAACCAGTCGAAAAAAAATTAGTTTTACACTCAAATTTCAAAAATTTCTGGCTTCGCTGGGAATTTTTAGCTAAAAAGTTTAATTTATCCGGAAAATGGTGCAAAATGTTTAAATTTTTTCTAAAAATTGAAGATTTTTTGCACATTTTGATAAAAAATTGCAAATTTTAATAAAATTATTGTTAATTTTTCGAAAAATCTTACAAATTTATTCTTGAGGTACAAGCCCCCTGAATATTTTTGTTCAAGATTCAAGCCCCCTCAAAATTTTTTGGGGAGAAGCCCCCCCAAGACCCGACCCTATGTTAATGTATGATTACGACTATATCGTTATGTAGGTTTCCTGTTTTGTGGGTATTAGGGTTGCTGGGTGAACAGGTGCAATAGATTGAGGTGCATCCATAGAACTAACCTCCAAACCGGAATTACATAGGTATGAAAGTTAGCGAACTATGGGGCGGTTGTTGAATTCATTCAATTTCCTTTCCAAAACCGTTGTCCAACGTTATAGCAAACCAGTTTTATAACTGTGGCTGTTATAATTTTTTCTGTTGTATTGGATCTCTGAGAGCCTTTTCGCGCAGCGAGCAATAAACGAGTATCTTTTTCGCCACAGGGTTCAGAGTTAATCAGATCAGCTTAATCATAGTTAATCAGATCAGCTTAATCATAGTTTACAGTTAAGCGAGTTAAACATTTTGAACTCTACCTATTTAGGCCATTAGAGATTTAATAACTTAAAGAGAAATCCTTTGCTTTCAAATTTTTCCTGCATGCATCGCAATCCCTGTTTATCTGCTGACTAAACTGGGTTCAAAAGAAATTCTGCGCGTGGGAATCGGAAGCGAAGGCGATCTACTGACCAGAAAATGCATAGAATCCATGAAACGGACCAAAGAATGCTACAACTATCCTGGATTATTTGCTGAGATGATGTTCATTGCAGAAATGTATTGGAATTTTGATTTAAGGTACAGCGCGACAATACATATCCTTATGCTATTTAGTTGTCGTTAATTTTTTCTAGCTCCTTGACATTTCAAGTAACAGTATAATTGCTTTTTCAAGAAGCTGTTGTGATCCCGAAGGCTGGGACAGGGATGAGCTGTGACTTAACCTGGCCCAACACTTGTAACACCCGAAAAAGAGGGGTTATTTACTACGTATATATTTCACAGACTAACAAGAATTGTCTTACATTTGATGGCTGATTTCCTGCGGCTTCTGTAATGAGGAGACGTTTCATACGTCCTTTACGGGGCGGTTACATATGTTCGATGGGTTAATTTTTGGGTGAAATTAATGAATGTTAATTTATGAGAGAAAAATGTTATGTTTAAATTTGTTCTAAAATTCTGTTGAAATTGCCATTTTCCTATGTTGTAAATAGCCATATTATTGTAGCCCGCTCAGTCACCAGATGGCGCTGAAAAATTTGTCCTTTCGTTATCTTTCATCATATTGGTTGCTAGACAGAAATGATCGCCTACTTCTCTGCTCTTTTCAGTTTAGTGTGTTCTTTTGTGCTGGTTGGTCGTCCCTTTATTTTTCGACTCATATGTTTAGTATTTCCCTTTTATGGATTTTTCTCACTGTCTCTCTCTTTCTCACCATTCCTAGTTACTTCGAAAACTATCTTCGCCCCAAGGTGAACCTAGATTTGTAAAACTGCACAAACAATTGGTAATGTGCATTCGTAAAGCTTTTTCATTCATTTCCGGTGAAATGTTTGCTGTAGTTGTGTCCGTTTCTGTAGCCTGTTCTGTTTGAAATTATTCACTCTTGTGGCCTTTTCAGGGGCCTCCTCTTTTGTATTTTCGCAGCTAATGCGGTCTTGGTAGTTTTCTAGCTTAAGTTTTTGTTTTAGAATTGCATATTCTATGGGAAAGGGATGGCATGGGAAAGCATGGGAAAGCTACCTCAGCAAAGATTTCGTGACTCAACTAAGACAGCATCCACATCAAACAACCATTCAACCCTGGATAATAACTAATAATCAAAGGTTGGAACAAGCGATTTCAGATTGTTCAAACTGTCTTGCTTTTATTGATGAAATGTGGGCATACAAACCATCTCAGTACAGCACAAAGCTGGCTACATTTGCCGATTCAAATGTCAACACTGTCATACTTAGCAGTTTTGTTAATAAGACGAATGAACGGTTGAAGCGCAAACTGAACTATGTATTTTTCTTGATAGAAGAACACTGAATAACTGTGAAGTTGTTGCGAAAATATCTTCCTGAATCTAGAGAGATCGAGCAATCCAGCTGGCTTCCCTACAGGAGTCTTCCCTCTAGATCCTTTATCCCTACAATTGGTTTAATATACTTGACTACTTCAGCTTTCACCGGTATTTCCTGCTGTATTTTCGAAGTATTGCATCAGCTTAAGAAGAAGCGCTCAAGAGTATTACCAACTAGCTTTGCTGATACAGAATCGAGTGCATAAGTTGAACTTTGATTGCTGGTTCTGGAAAGCACCACACTACGGAGTTGCAGTATTAAAATATCGAACAAAAATCAAGTGTAGAACCAACTATCAGACGTTTATATAATAATGCCTTCCAGATTGTGGTTGTAGTTTACGACATCAATTGTCATCAGAATGCGATCTTTCGAGCCTGCCGCAACAACTCTAATCATGTCATGGATGCTACACAAGATAAGCATTTTCAGTGTTATCGCAACTGTAGCTGCTAATGCGGCCTCATTGTTTTGAATAATTCCTCTAATTCCATTATTTAGAACGTCTATATTGACATCGTCGAAAATGTCAGCTGCAGTATGTATGCATCTGAAACCATGCTGGCGGTTGAAGACAACCAGCCATGTGCAATACTGACCTAGATTTTTGCAAAATTCTCTTATTTTAATGACATGTAGGCAGCCGTACTTGTGTACACAACGAAATACTGAATGCTAGAACATAGAAGCACAACAGCTTAATATCTTTTAAGAATAAAATAATTTTTAAAAAACTAGTCTCTGCACTTTAGGTGTCTGTAGCCCCAAGCTACATTTTAGCTCCAAAAATATGCAACCATTTAAGTTGACATCAGTTGACATCTGCGAAGGAGCAACATATTCCATCGCTTAAATGGCTGCTAACCTAATTTGCCTAACATCTGCGTATACTTAATTACATTTGATGTATGTGCATTTTATATGAAGGAGTATAAAAATATTGGATCCGCTACGATGAAGAACGGTTGCGCAGTTAAAGCTAAGTTTGAAAGTTTTTCGAATTATTTTTAATACCTTTCTTTCCTTTTTAATGCTTTACTCCACTCAGGGGAAATTGGATTTAAATTTCTGATACTGTTTGAAAAATTAGGAATTGTTTCATATCCACCTATGGATGCTTCTCGGAAAATCAGTAATCGTTTTATCACTACCTATTACCATAACAATTTTGAAAATTAGCATTTGATCATTGTAAATAACTGCGTTATAGTCAAAGTCCTTAAGTTGGCTTAGATAGTTTGGTTGGCTGTTGTGTTTTGTATCTCATGTTGAAGGTCCCGCACTGACTGTACTCGGATTTCGACAATGTCTATATGCACGTGATGTGTCCCCTTCATAGTCTCTGGTTTGGCTGGGTATGGTGCTGCCCCATATATTGCAACGCGCGAGTCACGACAGACGCAAAGCGCCCTAAAAGTTAATTTGCACGCTGGGGAGGCTAGTCTCCTGTGCCAACTAAATACAACATCTTGGACAGTGTCAAAAAGTGATATCCAACCCAGCTAAGTTTTGTAAAGTATGCAGATAAGTCAAGTTTCCAAACAGCATACACATGTTAGGAAAAGTAGTATGGGGGGTGAAAAAGGTCCTCCGTGCTTATCTCTGTATTTTAAATTTTAAGAGGAATTAATATCTATGTAAATTTACGGCATGCTAAACGTTACTTAATTCATTTAACAAATTTAAATAAACTTTAAAAATTTGTTTAAATAATCATTATCACATCACAGTTGTAATACTCTACGGAACCCATTAGGCTGATCAGATTGGAAGAATGTACCATCTGCATCAATCGGCCGCAAACACGAAACCTTGGATCCTAAGGATCCCTCAGCCAAATTGACAATGTTTGCTTTTCAAACGGGCCAGCTGGCACTGGACATTAGCAATCCCCCCTTCCCGCCTATGTCAATTAATTGTCCGAGAGTTAAGGGGCGGCCGCCTTCGGGTGGAGCTGCCGAGGTGCGTTCATCACATAGACGGTGATGGACAAATCTCCAGCCTTGGTATTCGCCTCGGGTAATTGTGAAGACACTTATTCAGTGTCAGCCAATCACCCTTCCCCAATAGTCAAAATTTAAAATTATCGTGGCTGACGCTACTCCTAACCGGTGCACATCCAACTGGAGTGGGGCGTACGGAAAAAAGGAGTATAAATATCATTGCAAATGTGTAAAGTTTCATGCAAAACCCATTAAAGCTAAAGAAAATGCCCGTCCAGCTGGATGGATATTGCAATTTAAAGTATTTGGCATGTGCTACTTGTAACATTTATTGGGGCTAATTCTCAATATCGTTGACACCATATTATTTATGCTTGCGTATTATTGGTAATAAGAATTAACCTTAATATCTTAATGAACAAAAATTCTTGTGACTAAAGATTTTTATGTTGAAGTAGAAGTTCAGCTATTCCAAAATCAGATGTTAAGTCCACTAATTCGAAATATGTAAATCGAATATTGCAAAGGTCTTGCGCTGGAAACGCGCAATAACCGTTGGCAAAACCTCCAAAACCTGAAAGTTTTAAAAACGGTAACGCAAATTGTGAAAGATTAAGCTAATTATATTGTTTTCCATAAATTCATGAATTTCGGAGCAAAGGCTATTTCTCCAAGTGACTCGACTTTACTGTTGAGATTGTGAGTGAATACTATAGCAACTATTAGATCGAAGATTCCAACTTCCGACACGGCATAACTCATTACGTAAACATAAGTTTGTTACAATTTGAAGATAAAAACTATGAAAACTGTGATCAGTGAAACTGGTTGCAAATACCACTGTACAGCATTGTATCTTGTAGACCGTAGCTGATAGATGATTAAATTTATGACACGATATCACAGCCCTTTTGTGCACTAATATTGTTATGACTTTAATGAGTAGAAAGATGGAAAAATTTTAAAAATAGATATTAAAACTCAAAGCAAGTGGCAGAAAAGCTTTACAAATTCGCTGAAAATAATCTTTTACACAGTATAAGAATTCTACTGCGCAACAGGCCTACAATTACGGTAAATTTTACCAAACTACTCTTAATTTTTTGCAGACGCGTTTGCTCGTTAATTGATGGTTTAAGTCAACTTTAAGGTTTAAGTTAACTTGGGAGTCATCTTGGACGTTTTGTAAGCTTTGAATGCTCATCTTTCCTTTTGAATCATCTTTGGATACTAAAATGAAGCAGCGTGGGTGGGGTTTAATACACCCAGGAAGCCAGCATAGGAAATTGCAGCTAACAAATGACGCAAATTGGCTCATTTATGAGACTGATTATTAAGTGGTTAATATATGGAGCATATGTTTGTGGTGACAAAAATCTACAACTAGAAAGCAATAGCGTAGTGACTCACCAATTAGGTACAACAATGTCAGTGGACTTGTCCTTCGTTCTAGTTGTCACCAAATAGGAATGAAAGTAGCCAAATTTCTGCATTCGTGCTTAGATTTTAGCAGAAATACAACGGACACAAGTTCTCGCAGCTGCGTACTGTTTATTTCCTACTTTTTGGCGCAGCTAACACTGACACTTTCGATACTTGTCCGGCACTGTCACATGACGCAATAAAACCCAATCAGCTAATACTGCAGCTCCATAGTAGTTATATTATATATTTCTCAATAATTTGGGAGAATGCTGGCTGTGTTTTCAATTTTGAAGTTTTGAAAACTAAATTGAAGATGCATGAAACAATATATAAATAAATAATTATAAAGAATTTCTTAATTGTAGTTCTTTAAATTATTATGTAGGTAACTCTTTGAGCAAACGTTTTGTGGAAATCGCATTCTTTTAGTTTTCTAAGGGCTTTTTAATAGAGCCAGTTAATCGAGTAGAAAATGAACTGGTTAACTATTTTGACCCTGCACATGAAAAGGAACAAGGAACTGAGCAAACTTAAAGGACCTGTTACGTAGATTTCCAAACTTATTGTTTATGATTGCCTCTTCGTCTAACACTCAGTTAATCAGACCCAAATTTCATAATCCAACTAAAATTAGACTGACGATGATGATGACAACTTTTGCTAGTAGCTAACTAGCTAAGTTCCCAGCTGTTGTCAAAACACTCAGCATTTTCTTTTGATTTCAATTGACAACAGAGTCAATGATTAAATTGTTGTCTATTGTGACTGACATGAACTGAACAATAATGACATTGTAACTAGCTTCTATGCTCTCTTTATTGCTGCATCTATTAGTTTGACTAAAGCTAGTTCTGAGTTCAACTGTCAAAACTTTGGTTGAGTAGAGTACAACATCTCCCGTTTACAGAACCAGAGCACACAATTACAGAAATAGACTCTTACAGTATTACGGTAAGTGATTGCAATGATATAGTGCCCCCACTCAATCCATACTCGAAATTGTTGAATATTCCTGAAACACCGTGAAATTGTAAGTGTGTCGAGGGAACGCTCGCCAAGTCCCTTTACTTCACAGCTCCACACAGGATCACACAATTTGAACACCAATCTGTAATATGTCAAAAGTATGGGCAGCTTGGATGCAGGTCGGGTAAAATGGTGGTTGGGACTTGGGACCATTAACCGACTGAGTGAGTTTATATTTAAGTATTATGGATATTCATTAATATGCACGCATGTGAGACTTTCCAATATGCCACAGATAACGAATCGATATGTTGGAGTAGTGTAAGCTAAGGTATAAGCATAAAGGTGTTTTATGTTAGACCCACACGAAAATGCTATGTGTGGTTGAGTTTTCAGTTGCCCCGAGCCGTCTTATTTCTTCAGGTAGATTCAAGTAGGTACATATACATAGTGCTTTTTAGCCGACTGGATCTACTTCTAAGTTGGCTATAGGCTGCTCTGGTGGTTTATCTACATAGCGAAAATTGCCTTGTCAATAGAGACTCTGTATCTACCAAAAATCTGGTGTTCACTGTATTGGTGTAAGAAATACGTAACAGCTATAGTAGTATTCTCCGCGGATGCTTCCGAATAATAGAATAGTGACAAGACAATATATTTGTTTCAATTTAAACTGTACATGTGTATTAAACGCATGACATGAGATTACGAGATCGTTTTAGAGAGAACTGATATGGTGTATTGTTTCCTGCCAGGATATTTCCCGGAACTGTGTAAATTTGGTAATGCGTAATCTCAAATTGAACATTTTTGCACTGTCGGTATTTTTAGTATACTCACTCAGTGTTTTGACACGATAAGATTAGTAATTAGTGCCATACTTTATGTTTTTACAGGTTGTACACCATTTGCGGGCATACTGAGCTGTGATCATTTTCTCTACTTCAAGGAACGGGTGCATAGAGCTCACAAATTAGAAAATTCTACAACTTCTTAGGGCTTACCCATCTACCGCAACTTAGGCAAATTTTGAAATTCTCCCTACGTTTAGCGTAACCATTAGTAGTCGTTGAAACTATCTTAATTTCCCTTCATACGCCG